>JAOWAN010081064.1:0-10487 GCA_028566635.1 Lobelia cardinalis
ATAGCTTCCTTGGACGAAGCCTGGGTTCTAACTTCTAACCATCACACACACACACACACACACACACACACACACATTTGTTAAACCTATATCCCAAACCCAAAAGGATTACTACCCAACACAATTACTAAACTAACTGTGCAAACACTAGAGCTAAATTCATCCTAAAAGAACTAAGATCCAACACTCGCAAGTCACAACACTCCCCCTCCAAGCTGGAGCATAGGTACGTTTCAGCTTGTTACTAATTCAGAACACTGACCCCCATAGATTACCAAACTTGTCATAATACCCTTCCGGTCAAATTACTAGATAGGTGTATTCCAAAGTTAATATGGACATCAGCAATACAAAAAGATATGAAAGTCTATGATTTATATGGTAACTTGGCAGTGGATCACATGGAATAGCAGCGGAAAAGGATTCATGTAACCGACCCCAAGTGACTGCGATTAAGGCTTTGTTGATGTTTCTAAATATCTTCGATAATATGGAGCAACAAGTCCATAGACAAGATCATAGTTGTTAATTAGAAACAATCATGAGCATTCTTTTGAAGGGAGATGGGGGAGGGAGCCTCATTTGGAAGAAGAAGAAAAGGGGGACATCACTCCTCGACCCGAGCACATCTTGAGCATCGCGACGAAATAGATGATGCTTGAGCTTATAAGTTTCGTAAGTGATGCCCCATTATCTGTATATAGTTAATGTTGTCCCTTTTGAACCTATTTCTTGGGATCTCCAGCCATATATATTGTGTTTCCACTATGACAGATGTAGTTTATAGGCTTTAAGCCCATTCCCCTCGACGAACTGAGCACTTTCTCTCTTGGTAGTCCTTTTGTCAGCGGATCCGCTAAGTTCTCCTTAGTATTGACATAATCGATCGATATTATACCATTCGAGAGCAATTGTTTAATGGTGTTGTGTCTTTGACGTATGTCCCTAGACTTACCATTATATATTCTATTATGTGCTCTGCCGATTGCCAATTGACTATCACAATGAATGCATATCGGGGGTATTGGTTTTGGTCATATCGGAATATCTTCTAAAAAGTGTCGAAGCCACTCTGCTTCTTCACTCACCTTGTCTAACGCAATGAACTCAAAATCCATTGTAGACTTGCTAAGCACGTCTGCTTTGAAGATTTACAGGATACAGCTGCTCCACCAATCTTGAACACATATCCACTCGTAGACTTACAGTCTTTAATATCTGATATCCATTTAGCATCACTATACCCTTCCAGCACTGTTGCATATCTAGTATAGCGTAGCCCATAGTATTGAGTATACCTCAAATACTTCAAAATTCTTGTTACTACTTTCCAGTGGTCAGCTCCAGGATTGCTTATAAATCTAGTAAGCTTATTTACTGCCTGAGCAATATCTGACCGTGTACAATTGGTGATGTACATTAAGCTCCCAATTATCCTGTAGTACTATAACAGGTTAATACTCTCCCAGACATTTTTTGACAAATGTAATGTCAAGTCCACTGGGGTCTTCATAGGTTTACCTTGGTCACTGTCGAATTTC
The DNA here is from genome assembly GCA_028566635.1 of Lobelia cardinalis. Classification (NCBI taxonomy): domain Eukaryota; kingdom Viridiplantae; phylum Streptophyta; class Magnoliopsida; order Asterales; family Campanulaceae; genus Lobelia; species Lobelia cardinalis. The sequence continues at coordinate 1,542 of JAOWAN010081064.1, forward strand.
TTAACACGTTCTCAATATAATGAGACTGAGACATGGTATATCCTTCACTTGTTCTGAAAATATTGATTCCCAGCATCATATCATCCACACCCATATCTTTCATATCAAATTTTGTGGCTAACATTTTCTTTGCATCGTCGATGATCTTCTTCTTGCTTCCGATAATGAGCATATCATTGACGTACAAGCACACTATGTGTGAGAACCCCCGTTCTCGACGTCCTCGGATTAACGAATGCGCTAATCGAATTTCTTCGGATGAAACGTTTCATCGGGCGTGTGTGATGAGAACCTTGGTACAAACGCAGGTTTCTCATTAGTGGCCACTCAACTTTGTGTGAAAAATTGAGAGTCACCACCTTTGTTTGTGTTTTAAGACTTTGGAAGCACAAGCCTTTTAAATGTAAGAGATTGTAGTTTCGGAGGCTAGGTTACGAATCGGAAAGGGGTTTGATACTCAATTCTCCTTTTCGGTCTCTTAATAATGTTCTAGCATGCATGTCTCCTATTGATCGATCAATTGGTTGGTTGGTTGATTTATATGAGATTCAAGAAGGATGCAAAAGGATGTTAACATGGTCTCATCATCATTTACGTACATTTTAATCATGCAAGGAGAAAGAATGTGCATTTTTGTTCATGTGAGAAAAAAAAGAGATTATTTACACAGAAAAATACATTTTAGTCATGTATTTAAAAAAGGGGGGGGGGGGCTTACACTTTAATCATGTAAGTTAAGGAAATAATTTATACTTTAGTCATGTAAAAATAAAGAAATGTTCATGCATTTTGTACAAGTAAAACTTAGGAGTAAGACTCCTTTGCTTGTCATCCCTCAAGCATCATTATCCAAGTCATTGAAGGACATTGGAAATAATATATACTATCATTTGTAGGATATTTTGAATACATTTGAATGTTTGGAGAGTTTTATTCACAAAGAAATGTATGTATTTAAAAGAGATGACCATTATCACTAGATTAAGATTGTCTTTTAGTGTATTCATCTCTTTTGAGACTCCAAGAAAGGAGTGAACCTTTGTGAGATTCATGATCACATGCATTCCTTCATTTCTAGGTCCTTTAGTGGTCAATTAAAATGAAAAGAAAAATGAAGAAATAAAGTTTAATTTAACTCAAAGATGAGATATTAATCCCATACTTTGAGGATCACACTTGTATGTACAAGAAATTAAAAGACATATATTTAATTAAAAGATGGAATTTTAAATCCACACTTAGAAGATTCATTTGCATAATATGTACAAATACATGTAAAATATATATATGTATAGTACTATAAATCAACTCAAAGAGTGACATTTATAATTCCACTCCTTAAGAATTACACATTATGTGTAATACAGATATAGTAGTATATACATATATAAAAGCAATGTTAATGAACAGTTGATCCTCGACCTTCAACTCTTCATATTCACTGAACATCTTCTTGTCTGAGCACACGTGGCGAGTTTCACCGGTATCACCCCACCATTTCTTGGTATTGCTACCAACTATGGTCACCTCAAAAACCACATCAGACAAATTCATTTCAGAAACGTCCTCAGCAAGATCATTCATTTATGCCAGATTGACGTTCTTCTTCTTCTTGGCAGGGCCGCTAATCCTCTTTTGATGAAAATCAGAAGCTCGATGCCCAATTTTCCCACACACAAAGCATCTGCCAATATACTTCTTGACCACTCCACCGATGGCGCCCAACTTTCCCTTCTTTATATCATTGGACGAGTTGCCAATGCCCTTATCCTACCATATGAGCCTTTGCCTTTCCCGCATCGACTTTGGCACATTTCTCGACATCACGGTTGTCTTCCTCAATCCGCAAACGTCTTCCCAAATCCTTAAGATACATTCTCTTTCGCTTGTGGCAAAGGTAACTCTTGAAGTTCGACCAACCAGGTGGTAGCTTCTCAATGATGCAAGCAACAACTAGGGTTTCATTCATGATTAGCCCTACACGGTGCATCTCATGCATCAACACTTGAATCTCATGGATTTGAGCCATAACCAGCTCAGAATCCTTCATCTCAAGCCTAAAAAACTTTTCAGCAACAAAATTCTTGTGACCGACATCCTCCACCTTATATTTCTTGTGCAGAGCTTCCCACAGAGTTTTTGCGGTCTCTACCTCACTATACACAGCGTATAGTTCATCGTCAAGACCATTCAAGATGTAGTTCTTGCTGTGAGAACCCCGATTTCTCGCGCCCTCGGAATGAATGGTGATCGATCGGGTCTAATGACGATGTCATCGGGAGCCTTTGGTGTGAGAAAAAGCTATGTGCACGTGTGTTGGGCTTCTCTTTAGTGACCACTCATTTATTGAAAAAATAAGAGTCGCCACTTCCATTTTTTGTTTTAGGCTTTGAAAGCACAAGCCTTTAGGATTTGAAGAAATTCTAAGGTCCGAGGGCTAAGTTACGAGTTGGGAAGAACCGAATCACCCAACTCGCTAACTAAATGTCTCTAAATGGTGATCTAGCATGCATTAGTCTCTTAGGTTGGTCAAGGTTGGTCATTGGTCGGTCAATGCTTCAAGGAATTGCCATGTTTTGTCAAAGTGATGGGTGGTCAATCTAATTCCTAGGCCAAGTCAAAGTATGCATGTGAATGAGCAATCACAAAGCATACTTTTACAAGAAAAGGCATGTCATTCATTAGCGATGGCAAAATGGTCATTTGCATACAATATGAGGAATGATAAGTTCAATGGTCTAGGAATGGAGGAGATTCTAAGAGTCATTGACTCATGTTATCCTTCAAGTAACCCTCTTAAGCTATGAAGAAGCTTTAAGAGATGATACTATCATCATGTGATGTTTTAATTTAGTGAATGGAGCATTTGTTAGTCTACTTAACTATGGAAGCTAAAAAGAAGATCAATATGAAAGAGAATAGAGTAATCATAATCACTAGAGTGGAAATGACATTAAGTGTTCTTTCCAAATCCATCTCCAAGAAGGAGAAGACCTCAAGAACACATGCATTTTCCTTACCTCTAGATCCTTTTAAGATCATTACAAGATAAGGGGGTAGATGAGATAGAGATTTACTAAGAAGAAAGAAAATAGAGACAAGAAAGAAGAGATCAAGGGAATCCCTACTCCCAACACTTTAAAGACTACATATTATGTAGATCTAAGACTTACATGCTAACTTATCCTCATGAGAAATCCAAGAGAAGACACATATTCCACTCATATAGATTTATCAAGAGGAAATTAATTTCATAGAAGCAAGACTTAATGTCTATCATGAATTGATAATTATGTAAAGTAGAGAGGTGTAATGAAAGAGGTAAGGATGAAATTCTAATCCCAAGATTAGGCCTCCATATGCTCTTTACACTAATCTCCAAGGGAGATGGACCTAAGCAAATCCATTATGAGCACATTTAGATCTAGTCTTCATTTCAAGGTCATTTTAGAACTCATCTCAAGAGAGAAAAGAAGAACATGGATTCAAATAGAAGCATGCAAGAGGGGTTAAAGAAGGAGGATAACAAGAGAACTTTTACTCCCAAGACATTTTATACATGGATCTACATACAAAATAAGGAGAAATCTCACATAGAAGCATATATTTCATTCATGCCTCAAAAGAGGCATCAAGACCCATCACATGATAAAGATCTAATAAATCTCATATAAGAACATCAATACAAGTCTAGATAAACTAGAACATGGAATAAGAGTAGAAATCTAAATATTTACATTTAGATCTACAATTAAAAAAGAGCAATTACATGGATTTTATGTAAGAAGATTACCTACTCCTAAGAGTCTTTTGGATCAAGGAGGAGTGAAGGATTGAGATTCAAGATCCCATATATGGTTAGGATTTTGCTTTAATCCCAATTTCTTCCAAGAGAAGGATAGAATGGATTGGTGATTGAGTGTTTGTGTTTGGGCTTATGATTTGGTGAAGAGTGTTTGTGTATTGATTGAAGATCTTCCAAGGATTAATTCTTAGGAGATGAAGGTGGTTAGAGAAAATTGAGCAGAGAGAGATGATATGCTCCTTCTCTAATGAATGATCATTTTTTTCTCTAATGGAGGAAGACTTGCTTAGGGATGAAGTAAATGGAGTATATATATGAGGATTGAGGGTTATGATAAATTAGGGTTAAATGGATGGTGGAGATTAGATTTAGGTTTTTCTCTAAACTTCCAGACCTCATTGAATGTCCAAAAAGTCTCTGGGAGGGTCCCTTAAAAGTTCCATTTTGCCCTTGATCAAGAAGAGAGGCACAAGTGGAACAGATCCTCTCAACCGCAACGGTTCACTTTGAACCGCAATGGTTGAGAGTGCTAATTTCCATCCTTTTGCGCTTTTGCTCCTTTTTGGCCGGGTTTGGTGGTCCCCACTTGGATTTTTTTTTGGAGATTAGGGGGCATTGGTCTCCTCTAATCATGCTTGGTTGGTGTTTTGTCCCCTTGGACCACCTCCTTTCCTTAGCCTCCAAGTTTATCCCCTCCCCAAGCCTACAAAAGAAATGTAACATTTCAATTAGTAAAATGCAACATTTGGTGATCATGCCTAAATGCAATATTGATCAATTTTAAGACATGTGCTATGCCATATGTGACATATTGTTTGTGTTTGCTTATTAATTTATGATTAATTATATGTAATTAAATCATAAATCAATGGTCCAAAAATTGGGGTGTCTACAGAGCCCCTCGACGACGGTGCTTGCATAGGATACAAGCAAGCATCATCTTCGATATGATCAGACGACCATTTTTGGGTCTCGAGCATTTTTGAAGAGATGATATAAGATATGGCGGCCGAATCCTCTCGTAACGGGACTTCCTACGTATTCTCGTTTTTAGGCGAGAAATCAGACCACACGTAGTTCGGTGTAATTTTTCAGAATGTGGCAGTCGAATGCCCATAAGAAGACTTCCTACGAATTCTCATTTTTAGGCGAGAAATCAGACCACACGTAGTTCGATGTAATTTTTCAGAATGTGGCGGTCGAATCCTTTTGTAAGAAGACTTCATACATATTCTTGGTTTAAGGCGAGAAATGAGACCGCATGTAGTTCGGTGTAATTTTTCAGAATGTAGCGGTCGAATCCTCTCGTAAGAAGACTTCTTACGTATTCTTGTTTTAAGGCGAGAAATCAGACCACACATAGTTCGGTGATGATATGCAATGATGATTGAAATCCTACTGTAAGGACTCCATATGCTTTTAAGACCTAGTATAGTTGGCTAGAGTAAAAAAAAATTGGTAGAGGCCAAGACGTGGTAGACACTCTATTGAACTCGGTCGGGGTCGTGACGTGGTAGACTCCCTATTGTGATATGCTAGAGGTCAAGACGTGGTTGAAACTCTATTGAAATTGGTCGGGGGCGAGATGCGGTAGACTCCCTATTATGATTACTAGAGGTCAAGACGTGGTAGACACTCTATTGAAATTGGTCGGGGTCAAGACGCGGTAGAATCCCTATTGTGATAGGTAGAGGTCGAGACGTGGTAGACACTCTATTGAAACCCTATTGTGATAGGTAAAGGTCGAGACTTGGTGGATACTCTATTGAAATTGGTCGGGGTCAAGAAGTGGTAGACTCCCTATTGTGATAGGTAGAGGTCAAGAGATACCCTATTGAGCTTGGTCGGGGTCAAAACATGGTAGACTCCCTATTGTGATAGGCAGAGGTCAAGACGGGGTAGACACTCGATTGAAATGGGTCAGAGTTAAGATGCAGTAGACTCCCTATTATGATATGTAGAGGTCAAGACGGGGTAGACATTCTATTGAACTTGATTGGGGTCAAGACGTGGTAAACACCCTATTGTGATATTGGTTGAAGTCCAATCGTGATGGCTCCATATGCATGTACACCTAGCGTGGTTACGAAATGCAATGTAGAACTATGTATGCATGCTTTTAAAGGATACGTTGCATAATGTTGTATTTGCGATGACGGTAGTTGCGCGATCCGTCCTTCTTGAGTTGAGTGACCTCATTCGTGCGAGGTGTGTCAATGTCGGGGATTTCTCCTCTTGTATAAGATTTGAGTCTTTTGAGTGGGCTCGTCATTATTGGTCATTGTTGGGAGATTTTCACTCTTTGCGTAATCTTCTCTTCTTTTGTATTGTTGTCCTTAGGATGTCTTTTTTGTAGACCTGTCGAACATGAAAAGAGAGATATGCGATGTATGCAATATGCGGATCATGCAAGATATGCAATTGTTAGACATGCAACCATGCTATGCAAGAGATGCAATAATTAAGCACATGTTAATCATCTTTGATGAGTCAAGTCTTTATGGCTTTTGTGGTGATGGTCGTATGGCTATGTATGCTTGTAATGGTGAAGTGTTTAGGGGAATGTGGTTTTGCTTGATGGTATATTGGCTCTTAGGATAGGGCGAGATCTCGGTTTATTAGGACGTTAGCGCTAACATTCAAGCTCTTCATGTCGGATCCTTTTCACCTCACAGCCAACCATTAAGGTCAATAGATGAGATGAAGGAATCAATCATAGAGCGAGGTTTTTCACCTCACAGCCAACCATTAAGGTCAATAGTAGCGCTAACTTAAAACCCAAAGCAATGAGGATGTACTTTATTAATTTGGTCGGAAGCAAGCTTTAATGGTGCTTTATTTCTGGGAGAAAAACACTTTCAAAGTCCTCCCCCCTAGAACTCTCCTCGGTTACAACTGCAATTCTCAGAGACCAGGAGACTTTGATCTGTACTCATTTATGTCCTATGATAAATTTGACGTCGTCATGCATGACTATATATGCATCACCTTCTAGTTTTGATATAGCCTTCCAGCCTCATCATTTTTTTTTTGCACAATTTTTGATAAATTGAGATTAGATATCCAGTTTTAAAAATAATTCCTTCTTCGAAATGATAAAAAGATTTGGAAGTTGCAATTCCAATTTGTGTGGAGTAAACTTGTTTCTGCTTCAGAAAAACGGCATAATGACCTATTTGGTCCCTGACCTATGACCCATTAAACGATTTAGTCCCTACTTATCATTAATTACCTTAGTAATCCCAAACCTTTTAATACGTGGAACGATTTGATTCATGCTCTAATTTTGACCTGGTCAACTTTACAGCGGCGTTGATAATATGCTGATGTGCCGTATTAGTAGGGGTATAATAGTAATCTTGATCAAACAAACCCCTAAATCATCAAACACGTCTCCTTCTTCTTCCCTCTTCCCATCACCGCCACCCCTTCACCTCCACCATTTTTATCTTTGTTGCTAGAGGGTGAAGAGGGGTGCAACTGGTCGAGTACTGGGAAAAGGAATGAAGAACGGCTTCAATGGTAGCGGTGGGTATTGGGGTTGAAGAGACCCAGATCTGAGATCGAGAGGATGAAAACGTGCAGACCCAGATCTGAAAGGGTGCAGACCGAGATTTGAAAATGTGGCGGCGGCGGCGGCAGAAAGTTAACCATGAGGAGGTCTGCATGGGGTAATGCTTCAATCGCATCAACCCTAGCAATCCCCTCCTGATGAGGTCGGAGAAGATGACCTTCGCCGGCGACCTCGGCCTTTCCAAACCCTTTTCCCAAATTTCAATGTATACTTGGAAAGGAATCTCGATATAAATAATCTATCACTAATGAACCGAAAGCAATGTATACTTGGAAAGGAATCTCGATATCTAAAGCTCCAATCAGAGTGGTATCTTTTCCATGACAACCGCTTTGAAAGGTACTCTCACCTGTCATTATTTAAGAAGAGGATGTAAAATTATTATGGAATTCTGCTATATGTTTAAAGAGAGATGGAGAAACGGTAAAACACCTGTTGTTGCACTGTCTAGTGACCATGGAGTAATGGATTGGAGTTTTTTGTATGGTTTGTTTTTTGGTGGAATGTGATAGTGGGAAGTTGGTCGCAAATTCTGATAAGCGCCTAGGCGCTCACACCTACGTGCGCCTCATCCGAATTTGCCCTACACAATTTGGAAAAGGCGCGTGTGAGGAAAAATTCAAGGGAAAGATCGTATATATCAATCCCTATAATTTAGGGAGTTATTATCGTCTGTTATTGGAAGGGTTTAATCTCCTTGAATTTAGGGATTAATGGATATCAGGTTTGGCAACTGGAATCAAACGGGAATTGATCTTCATTTTCATCATCCGTTCAAACAACGCCGGAAACATCATCAGGCAGAAAATATCTTGTGTATCACCATTGTTTCAGACCACGTCGGCAGTAATGGTAATAATCGATGAAGAGTCATTTGGAGATGAAGTTTTGTATTCGAATGGATCAGAGGAATATGAATTTGCGAATGAATTACAAGGTGCTAGTGAGGATCTTTCCGTTGAAGATCATTCTATTGAAGATACTTCTGTTGATTCTATTATGCAGAACATCGGAGGTATGTTTTCTTTCTACTCGAACAATTTATCAAATGCGCATATATAGTTTACAAAATGCACATATGTAGTTTAGGAATTGCACAAATGCGCATTTCAGGTTTTTTTTTTCATATTAAGCACAGGATTACATATACGTAGATTAAAAGATTCGCTGTTCAGTTTAGACAATTTGTAAAAGATACACAGAAAATTTGGAACTTGCACATATAAATTATGAAAAAAGCATGAAAGGTGCGCTTCTATAATAATTGTTCTATATGAAAATCGCACATAGGAATTTGTGAAATGTTCATAGTCGCTCTGGAATTTGCACATAAGAGTTTTAGAAAATGCACTTATATTGTTCAGGAATTGTACATATTAAACTGTAAATTATAATGTGACTTTAATGATCTAATTATGTGCATGTTAATACAAATATATGTGCATTCTGGTTAACTAATCTATCATTCATTCAGTAAGTTAGTTATTTGTATTTTAGTTAACATTTATGTGCATTTCTGACGATTCACAGTGATTGACTGTTGTAGATGATAATTTGATTGGAAAGA
>JAOWAN010081083.1:0-10486 GCA_028566635.1 Lobelia cardinalis
AAGTGTGGGACCAATGAGAGAGAAAAATCAGAAATCAGAAATCATGGGTGAAAATCACCCACAAGAACACACCCTTAATGAATTTCTGCTTTGCTACAAAGAAACTCAAACATGTACTTTTGAATTCTTGGATGCAAATATTAATAATGTGTAGTTAATATTTTTTAAATTAAAATGAGTGAATGTATTAATTTTTATCAATAAGGGTTTTATAGTACTTATATTTATGATATTTTAAAAAATAATAATAATAAGTATAGATTTATCAAAAATAGTATACAAATAACAGCACCCTTAATTTTTCAGCACCTTGTCTATTGCTACTAGTTATATTGTAAAGCAGGATAGTAAAATTTCAAATTGAGTAAAATTAATATTTCAATTTTCACGATTTAACTCTTATACCAAAACACTTAACGAAAATAGAATCGTCAACTTTGATTTATTAAAGTATTTAAATATGATCTTATATATATAAATTGTAGGTGATTTCTTAAATTAAAGTTCAAAAAAATATATCTAATATTATTCTTTTTGTACATAGGAAATTAATTTAATAGCTATTTGTTACTTTAAATCCTGTATGGCACATATCTAACTTAACATCGATAGTTTTTTTAAACGTATTTAGTAGTGTAATGTAATTCTTGGTATAAAATAAGGGAGTTAATGTAATATTTAGGTGTACTCTAATTGATTTATTAAATGTGTGTATTTTTTTTTTTCTTACACAAGTTCAAATTTGTTTAGTACTTAATTACTCTTTTTAAAAAGATAAAAATAACTTGATCAAGAAAATTCAATAAACTAATTAGGTAGAAAATTACCACCACTAGATTGGATTATGGGAATCTTCTCATTCCTTAATTATTCATTAGTACCTTCCGTTGTCATATCGTGGAAAAAATTATCCATTGCTCTTTATGATGTACAATTAGCATCGATTTATGTTACTAATAACTCAATACTCTCTAATTGTTGATGTGAGTTTACCAATCTCATGCTAAGCTACAATGGGATCTTAATTGTGTCAGCTGCATCCCAATACTCGGGGCGAAACTAGCCCATTTACTTGAGGGGTAAAATATTATGGGGGTTCGGACAGCATTTCCAATTTATTTTTATTTTTATTTTTATTGGGGGGAGGGGGGAGAGGGAAGGGTTGCTTGAGGATCTTCAATAGGTCGAACAAACTTTATGGTGTGAAGAATAGGGAGAATGAGAAGTGTGTTGCAGAGATGACGAGCTTAGAAGATAGGTTAGGTGCGAATGATACCGAGTTTTTGCTTAACACTAACTAGTTATACTTTCATTTGAGGGTCGAAGTGAATTTTGAAGGGACAAAATTGAAAGAAAAAAAATAGTCCATTAGTTTATTTATTTAATTTTTTTTTGGTGGGGGGGGGGGAAGGGCAGTGGTTCTTGACTTACTTTCATCCTGCCAACAATGACAAACACTACAAATATTCTCCTTTCATATTTTCTAAATTTGTGAGTGTTGTCCATTCACAATTTTAAAAAAAAAATTGTTAGTGTTGAGTAGGCTTGTCAATTTGTTATTCATTAATCCACTCTAATTTGCTTCAACATGTTAAACAGATTAACTCGTTTCAACTTGTTTAATTATAAATTTATGTGTTAGAATGTGTAAACAAAATATTTTTTTATGCGAAAGTATTTTAATGTTAATTCAAATTTAATTTAACCTATTTATTACACAATTTAGTTGATCGATTAATTAAATGAATTATAATAAGTCGAATTCATTACAATCTGTTATTTACTGTAACTCAACCCATTTAATCCAAATTAACAAGCTTAGGGTTGAGGAAGTATGCAAAGAATAATTGTATGTGAAGCCTTTTAACAAACAAATGGTTAGAGAAAATTTGAGTTGTTTGAACTTGAACTTCAGGTTAGTCAAAACTCAACTATGGTTCGAGTTTGAATTCAAAATTTACTTACCTTGTTAAAAGCATACCTAAGCCTACTTCCAATCTTTTTATTTTCATAAAGATATTACGCTGTAGTAAATTGGTCTCCATTTTAACATGATCGCTAGAGAGAAGATTCAAGCTGCACATTAGATGTCAAGTCACTATATAATTTTATTAATCCGGCGCACACTCTATGTTTATAATAGTTTGAAGTGGCTATGCACATGAAGCATCATCTGTCCTTATATGTTGCATATATAACGATGCTTGTCACAGTAAATTTTTACTTCTACGAATTCCAGCTGTTAGATTCAGTGTATAATCAAGTTCACATTCCTTTAAGATTGAAACTAGTGCAACTCTTAGAATTCCTAGTTCATGCCTCAACATTAGGTTCATATGCAATAGTTGTATAAATAGAATAGTTGTTCCTTTGTAAATCAATCAAGTTTAGCAATGCAATTAATTCTTTAATAGTTAACATGGCATCAGAGCTAGGGCTTGAAACAAAGTCATAGCCAACATCATTTGCGTCTTACCTTTTCTCGACAATGGTAGACGATGATAGTACCAGTTCAAGCATCGGCAAGAGTTAAGAATTACAGGGCGAAAACTTAGCAGAGAAGTTCGCCAGGTTCATCACAACCCTGCCAAAATCAACACGACAATCTAACAATATACCACAACAGGTCACACTCAGCACAAAACTCAGTTAACATAATTATTCAGTATGGACAAGCCTCATGAAAAAAGCAATTGTTGCCCGAGGCAAAAGTCTCCATATCACTGGTGTTCCTCCGACACCAGAAATAGGATCACCAAAGTATGAAACATGGGAACAGTATGATTCACTTATATGTTCTTGGATGCTAAACAATATGGAGGCAGATTTGGACCCAAATTATGCCGAATTCCCAACGACAAAGGAGTCGTGGGATAACCTAGCCTCCACATATAGATGAGGAAAGGATGGAATCCAAATCTTTGACCTCACAGTGCAAGCCAACAGCATGAAGCAAGAGGAAGCCTCGAGGAATTCTGGACCTCCCTTCAAAGACTATGGAGGGCGATACGGACGAGATCTCTCAACCCAATGATAAACACCGAAGACCAAGCCATATACAAACGGCTCTGGAGTGAATCGGAGCTCTATCAGTTTCTTGCCGGAATTGATCAAGTCTGCGATCCAGAGAAGAAAGAGCTGCGGAATTGAACCCCATTACCCACCACGGAGGCTGCGTACGCTACCATCATGAAAGAGGCAGCGATAAGAGGGATAATTGGGAACGTAAAAATATGGGGAAAATGCTCAAGAGGGGATTAGAACAGGTCTAGTAGTGTGGCCTCAGTCGGACGACGCCGAAAACATCATTGGTCATGGCTTCGCCACCTAACCCTTCTCAGATGGAGCACGAACCAGCAAGAAATCATCACTTAAGGGCGGCGACGGTGGCTTGGACATATCAAAGCTCAAATGGACTCACTGTAGGAAGTAATGATATACAATGGAGCAATGTTATAAGCTCATTTGCTTTCCAGAGGGATGTTAGAGCCACCGGCAAAGAGAAACTCAGAGAGAAATCTCCACAGCAGCGATGGCCAATCAGGAGAACACTAATCATGAGGGAGGCAAGTCTGGAAGCCCACGACTAGGGTTTGCCAACTTTGGAGCAGCCGCTAATTTAGGTAAAGGGGTAGAAGGCATTTTACCTTCTAACCTCTGTACTTTATTAAATTCCTCTTATTTGTCAAATATGAATTTCTTTGGGTCTTTTAATAATATGGATAGTGAGACTTGGGCCGAACATCAGTCTAGGCCTAGTCGGTCAAGTAGTAACTCAGTAGGAAAGATTTGTACAGTGACAAATATAAAGCATTCCCGATGGTTGTTTGGTAGTGGAACAACTGATACATTGTCATATGACTTGGGAAATTTCGTGACTTCATCTATTCCCACTAAATCATTCATTCAGAGTGCAAATGGTGAAGAATCACGGGTTCATAGAGCACGAACAATTGAATTATCCACATTTTGAAATTGCATAATTGCCTTTATGTCCCAAATTTTTTCATGCAAATTATTGTCACTCAGTCAAGTTACAAAAGAGTTAAACTCTGTGGTGCTAATGTTCCCCACTTTTTGCCTATTGCAGGATATTCGATCGAGAAAAGTGATTGGGCGTGGCACTGATCAGCGTGACGGACTGTACAATGTTGATGAGGTGGCTCAACATGGAACTGCATCGCTTGCTCATGGGATCGTAGAAAGGCAAAAGTGGTTATGGCATAGACGATTAGGACATCTATCGATTGAGTATCTTCACTTATTATTTTCTAAGTTATTTTCTCATACTAGTACTTTATCTTGTGAGACATGCATTCTTTCTAAAAGTTATAGTAAGTCTTATACTCCATAAGTTTTTAGGTCTAAGACTCCTTTTTCGTTTATTTACTCTGGTGTATGAGGACCAGCCCCTAACACTGTATATGCATGTCAAATAATGATTTTAAGTACTTTGTGTCATTTATTGATGATTACACTCGAATGACATATATATACTTTCTTAAAAATAAATTTAAGGTTCCTTCCAAAATTGTAGAGTTTTACAATATGATCCACACACAATTCCACACACATATACATGTTCTTTGTTCAATGAAAATAGATCACACTCAGTTTCATACACATATACAAATCTTTCATTTTGATAATAGAGGAGAGTTTGTTAATTCTACTCCAAAACAATTATTTCAAGAATGACCCATAGTTCATCAAACTTCCTACCCCCATGCTCCCCAGCAGAATGGAGCTGCAGAAAAAGAAAAATCGTATTATGCTTGAAATGACAAGAAGTATGATGTTGAGTCAGGAGTCTGTAGCTACTTTTGGCCTGAAGCTGTAGCTACCTCAGTTTATCTCTTGAATCGGTTATTCACTAAAATCCTAAACCTAAACACATCTCTCAAAATTCAATCGAGTTATGAGAGAGTGTTCCATCAGTCTTAACACTTCAACCTCGGGTATTTAGCAGTTCTGTCTTTGTTCACGTACCAAAAATAGGACGTACAAAACTAGATCCATGTTCCATTAAGTGTGTCTTTGTAGGATATAGGGTAAACCAAAAATGATACCGTTGTTACCATCCATCCACACGTCGTGTGTATACCACCATGGATTGTGATGTTCTTGAAACAGAGTTCTTCTTTTCTTTCCAGCCCAGTGATCAGGGGGAGATCAGTTAGAGTGATCCACTAGGTCGTAAGAGTGATCAACTGAGTGGGATATCAAACCCACTTTGGCCTAAAACAGTCCCAATAGAACAGGTAGGCGGAACCACCGAGCCGCCTCATCCTATGGCACAGTCTCGAACCAACTCAAATGATGTAACTACCCTGACTAATATCCCTGAGGTTAGAACGTCTCGCAGTTAAATAGACGATCCTCTTACTACTTTCGCTCACTAGTCTAATAAAATCAGTACAGAGGCAGAAACAGAAAGACAGGGGATGCCAGAAATAGAAAGATAGGGGGAGACATAAATAGCCGTCGAAGAACAGCCGAGATATATGCTACCTCCCAGAACCACTCGGGGAATTCCAGCAAAAAGATATGTACGAGAATATGAACCTAAAAGCACAAGGTATCCAGTAGGAAATTGTGTCAAAGAAAATCTGTCACAAAGTGCCAAAGCCTTCACCACGATCGTATACTCAGATATAGTTCCTAAGACAATCGAGGAGGCTCTTTTAGATGAAAGATGGGTTCAAGCTATGACGGAAGAGATGACATCACTTAAGAAAAATGGGACGTGGGAAAAGTTTAGTCTACCGTTCGAGAAAAGAGCTGTCGAATGTTGATGTGTATTCACGATAAAACACTGAGCAGATGGGTCAATCGAGAGATATAAAGCCAGATTGATTGCCAAGGGATACACACAGACCTACGACATTGATTATTCTGAAACGTTCTCTCCAATAGAAAAGATTGATACTATTCGGGTGCTACTCTCAATAGCAGCTAATCGAGAATGACCATTACATCAGTTCGATGTAAAGAATGTCTTTCTCCATGGAGATCTTAAAAAAGAAGTCTATATGAAACCTCCACCAGGCTTCGTCAGTCAGTATAGAGGCGGAGAGGTATGCAGATTAAAGAAGGCACTGTATGGGCTGAAATAGTCTCCAAGAGCATGGTTTGAGAGATTCACAGTAGCGATGAATAAGTATGGATAGCAGTTGAGTAACTCAGATCATACATTATTTTTGAAGAAGAATAATGGTCGAATTACTTGCTTGATAGTTTATGCTGATGACATAATTATCACTGGGACGACAAAGAAGAAATCGCTCAGCTGAGAAAGAATTTATTCTGGGAGTTTGAAATGAATGACTTAGAGAAGATGAAATATTTTTGGGGTATTGAGATGCTATGATCAATGAAATCTATCTTTATATCCCAGCATTAAAAGTATGTGCTAGATCTGTTAACAGAAACCGGGATAATAGACTGTAAGTCGGTTAAAACTCCTATAATAGTAAATCATGGACTCAAGCTAGTTGAAGGAGCAACTCTAGCATACCGAGAACAGTACTAACACTTGGTTGAAAAGCTGATTTACTTATCGCATACTCGTCCAGATGTTGCATATGCGGTGGAAGTCCTTAGTCAGTTCATGCATAGGCCTCAAACAGGTCATATGGAAGTCACAATGCATGTTGTGAGGTATCTAAAAGGGACTCCATGAAGTAGAATTTTATTTCAAAAGAATGAGCACTTTGAAATTGAGGCGTATACTAATGCAGATTGGGCAGGAAATTCAGTGATAGACGATCAACTTCGAGGTATTTCACACTTGTATAGGAAACTTAGTAACATGGAAAAGCAAGAAACAGAAAGTGGTTGCTTTGTCCAGTGCTGAAGCTGAATTTTGAGGCATTGCTCGAGGAATAGCAGAAGTCCTATGGTTATGAAAATTACTAGTCGAAATTGGCTATCCGTCACACAATTCATGTAGCATCTTATGTGATAACAAGGCTGCTATCAGTATTTCTGAGAATCGAGTTCAACATGATCGTACTAAACATGTTGAGGTGGATAGACAGTTTATCAAGGGGAAAATTGATAATGACATTATATCACTTCATTTGTCCGATATGAAGATCAGCTTGCAGATATTCTAACTAACACAGTAAATGAAAGAAGTTTTGGAAAGATTTTGTGCAAGTTGAGTGTTGGAGATCCTCTAAACTCAAATTGAGGGGGAGTATTAGATTCAGTGTATAATCAGGTTCATGTTCTTTTAGGTTTGCAACCTGTGCAACTCTTAAAATTTCTAGTTCACACCTCTACCTTAGGTTCATATCCAATGGTTGTATAAATAAAATAGTTGTTCTTTTGTAAGTCAATCAAATTTACCAATGCAATTCATTATTTAATAGTTAACACTGGCTTGAATCAATGCTAATTTGATGAAACTTGCTATGTTTGCAGCTTATTTTTTTCCCATACGTTTAGCTTATCATTTGGTTCAAACCTCTTTTAATTTCAGGCTGCCAACCATCTGTGGGGTACCCACAGAGATGAAACATTAGGAAATGTAGCATCAAGAATTTATTTGCAAACGTGATTGCTGTTTCAAACGATCATGACATTGACTTTCAAAACTTTTGCCAATTCTGGTGGCTCCTGTTGAAGTGCTGGTGCATGTCAACTACAATTAGTCAATGTTGTTCATGATAATTCAGTTTTTTCCGGAAGCCTCTATTGTCAGAGATGCTTTTTCTAACACCCATGAACAACTTTTGAGCATGGAAACGATGTCGCTGAAAATAAAAAAAAAGGGAGACTCGATCTAATCGAACGCAAACCATGATGATGGGACACTTAAGTATGATGGAGCTTCAACTTTCGACAATGAAACCTTTTATTCCAATTGAGGATAGAAATAAGTTGGTGAAGAATGACTCAGATATGCCTTTGAATTTTAAGGGTAAAGGAAGCAATCACAGCCAAATGCAGTTTGACCAACGAGCTGGATTTTGGGAGAATCTTATGCAAAATGTTTACTGGATAGACTTTCTGTTATAGCCCAAGTTTTTTATATAGGCGTGTTTCAATTCCTTATCGGTTAGATATGTGCTCGAATTGAAGAAAGGGGTGACTCGTGAGTCCAAAAGAAATGTTTTCATATCATCTATTTCATTTGGAAGTAAAAGTGAATCCTTTCCCGAATACATATACCGGATATTGTACTCCTTTGAGATATATTCAATTGATTGTACTCATATGAATAGATCCAAGAAGATAAATTAAGCTTTACATGTTTCACTTACTGCTTCGTATTTGACCTGTTTAACACTTATTGCACTGAGTGGCGGTCCAATGGTTTCACGAGGCTTCACAAACTATGAGGTTTCAGGTTCATATCCTTCTTTAGGGCTAAAACATAATAAATTAAATTAAATTAAATCTCTACGCGTATATATGAAAATTGGTGAAGAGTGATTATGAATTGCTATGTGTGAGCCTTTAGACATTCTCGAATCATGATTAATTTTTTGATTTTAACCAAATGACTCTTTGATATGTTATTATTTACTTTATCAAATTTTCGATAATTCTCATACTTAAAATCATAATGGGCTTATAGAAATTTGATATGCCGTATAATTTAAAAAAAATTATGAAGTTCTTTTGTACTTGGCTTTGGACCGATTTCATGTCTCTTTAGTGGCGAATATATCTCCTGAAGATTATTGGTGTTTCATACCTCCGCCATCTCTAACATGTCCCCTCGTGACACCCTGTGAGAACCTCGTTCTCGCGCCCTCCCTCGATTTTGAGAATGAATGGTCATCGGGCGTTTTTGGTGAGAAACTGTATGTGTGTGTGTGTTGGGCTTCTCTTTAGTGACCACTCATTTATTGAGAAAATGAGAGTCGCCACCTCCGTTTCCGTTTTAGGCTTCGGAAGCACAAGCCTTTTGGTTTTGAAGAGATTCTAAGGTCCGGGGGCTAAGTAACAAGTTGGGAAGAACCGAATCACCCAACTTGCCCTAATCAAAGGTCTCTAAATTGTGTTCTAGCATGCGTTAGTCTCTTAAGGTTGGTTAATGATTGGTCAATGCTTCATGTATGTGCCATGGTGGTCAATGTGATGGGTGGTCAACCTAACTCCTAGGTCAAGTCAAAAGCATGTGCTCATAGAAGTGGTCACAAGGCATGTTGAACAAGCAATAGCATATGAATCATTGCAAGGGAAAATTTGTCATTTGCACACAAGAAGATGGGGGCACAATAGTCCATTGGTCATGGATTGAAGGTCAAGTGGTCATTCAAGGAATGAAAACAAATTATGAAAACCATTTCCAAATGTCATCCCCAAACAACACTCTTAGATCATTAAGAGATCTAAGAATATCATTATCATGGTAGGATATTTTTTATGTAGCGAAGGGAGCACGTGATAGATCATCAAGTATCATGATGAAAACTAATATGACATGAAATTAATGAGGGATAAACCTAAGATGAACCTAATCACTAGATAGGATATGGTATCTTAATGTCCTTTCAATCTAATCTCCAAGAAGGAGAGGATCTCATAAAGAGATCTAAAGGAGCAAATACCTCTTCCACATCTCTAGATCATTTTAGGAATAACATGAAAAGTAGAGAAATGAAAAATATAGATCTATCAAGAGGAATTTGAGTATAGTTGTAGGGAATTTGAGTCTTTTGAGGAGCCCAAATGACCTTGCTTATGGAGTTGGATGAGAGACTGGCATTGGGGCTAGTACCTATTTTCAACATGCCTTTCCCTATAAGGTCCTGTAGGTAATTCTTTAGAATGTAGCATTCTTCGGTGGTGTGGCCCGAGAAATTGTGGTACTCACAAAACTTTCCATGCTCCCAATTTGCGGGGAGGGGACCCATTTTCGGCTTCCAACCTTCTAGGGGTTTTGCCACTCCTTGCTCCTTGAGAATTCTAAAAACATTCTCCTGCGTATCAGGCAAGGTATCAAACTTTCTCCTTGGCCGCTTCTTGTTTCCTTGTCCTCCCTTGGTTGCATTGGCATTACATACCTTAACGTCGTTGCTCAAAGGGTTTGGAAGAGAAGCCCCTAGCCCTTGGGTGTCCATAGGATCAATCCTTTTATGCCACACAAAACATTTTTCTTTTCTCATGGGAGCTTGCATGGAACACTTGTCATCTCTAGCACCCTCATGACCAAGTGATTTGCGAAGTGGGTCCCCAACTTTCGGAGATGAGCTATCATTTTTATTTACTTCATGATGGATTTGTCTTCCTTTTCTTGATGATGACCCCGACTCGGCAAGGCTTTGTGGATGACATTGTATAGGGTTCAGGTCTTTAGGAAAGTAGGAGTCCACGTTTCGTGGAAGAGCTCTCCTTTGGGTCTTAGAGGGGTGTTGTGTGGGATTTATGAAGTGAGCTTGATCATTGGAGATGCTATTGGGAAGAACTTTTGTGTGTGGAGAGTGAGTTTGATGATGGAGAGGGAAGTATGCGGGTTGGTTTTGGTTTT
>JAOWAN010081124.1:0-10482 GCA_028566635.1 Lobelia cardinalis
AGAGAGAGAGAGAGAGAGATAGTGAGAGAGAGAGAGAGAGAGAGAGAGAGAGAGAGAGAGAGAGAGAGAGAGAGAGATTACCATCAACTGCATCATGCGATGTGGGTGCATGGTTGCCTTGATTGATCCAGAATTGCACGCGCTCCTCTGCAATATCTGGCTCCAACCCATGATTTTTTGCTCTTCTCCAGAAATATGTAAGCCAAGCCTTTGGCAGCAAAAAAAGGTAGTATTTAAAAGGTGAAATAATTATGAGATGTGATGAAATATTCATAAGAAGTCATTTGCTTTCCCATCGCATTGTGTATTCTGCACTTCTTGTAACATGTGGATAATTTTAGAAGTCAAGTACAGTGCCCTTTCTAAATCTTGTTTAACTTAATATATATATATACTTATATATATATATATGTCAGATTTGTCCCAAGAGTTAGGTTAGAGAGAGAAAGTATATCTGAGAGAAAGAGAGAAATTTTTTCCGTATATTCTCTTAGAATGAAAAAATACATTTATATCACTACTTCTACCCATATGCACATATTACACTAAGCCTCCGAGATATAAATGCTATACAATACTAACCCTTTATTCTCATTACTTCTAACACTCCTCCTCAAGTTGGAATGAAGATATCTATTATGCCTAACTTGTTTATAATGGGAATAAAGACTTTATTACTAAAACCCTTAGTTAAGACATCGGCTAATTGATTGCCGGTCTTTACATAAAGAGTACAAAGGAGACCACTAGAATTTTTTTCCTTGATAAAGTGTCGATCAATCTCGATATGCTTCGTTCGATCATGTTGAACCGGATCATGGGCAATGCATATAGCTCCTTTTTTTTTTTTAATCACAAAGCAACTTCATATGTCCGGTCGGTAGATATCCTAATTCTGCAAGAAGAGAACGAGTCCATATGAGCTCACTCACATCCAAAGCCATAGCTCTATACTCTGCCTCAACACTAGATATTGCAACTACGACTTGTTTCTTACTGCGCCAATTAACCGAGTTTCCTCGAACGAAGGTGTAATAACCTGAAGTGGATCATCTATCATCCAACTAACCGGCCCAATCAAAATTAGAATACCCTTGAAAATCTAGATGACCGTGAGCTTCAAATAACACACCTTTTCCTGGTGTTGCCTTCAAGTATCTCAAAATGTGATAAACTACATCCATGTGATGCTCACGGGGATTATGCATGTATTGACCGACCACGCCATCAGAATATGCAATGTCGAGTCTCGTATGTGCAACATCTCCAAGAAGCTTATGATTAGCTTCAAAAGATGAATTTGCCGGTTTGCATCCCAACATTCCCGTATCGGATAGAAGGTCATGAACATAGTTTCGTTGGAAGAGAAAGATCCCACAAGATGATCTAGCTACCTCAATCCTAAAAAAATACCGTAACGAACTCAAGTCCTTGACTTCAAACTCAATCGTCCGCCGCTGTTTGATTAAGCTGATCACATCCTCATCATCAGCTGATCTTGCGCCCTTGTCTCTTGACAAACATTGTTTAATCAGAGTTACTATGCTTGAACCTGAACTTGATCATAGCACTGGGAATCTTCCGAACCAAGCTCTAGGAGATTATTTCAGCCCGTACAAAGTCTTGTTGAGCTTACATACTTTGCTTTCTGTGATGTGAGACGAGAACTCACGAGGAACATCCATATAGACCTCCTCTAGGGTTCCATGCAAGAAGACATTCTTCACATCGAGCTGTCGAAGATTCCATTCTAGATTTGCGGCATACGAAATTAGGATCCGAATCGAGTTCATTTTGGCAACGAGAGCAAAAGTCTCCTGATAGTCAATCTCATAGGTCTGTGTGTATCCCTTGGCAATGAGTCTTGCCTTATACCGTTCTACTGAGCAATCTGGTCTATACTTTACCGTGAAAACCCACTTGCATCCAACAATTTTCTTAACCGAAGGAAGAGTCAAGAAATCCGATATGCCACTATTCTTTAGAGCATTCATCTCTTCAATCATAGCACTCTTCCACTTCGGATCAAGTATTGCCTCTTCTCAACTCCGAGGAATAAATACAGACGACAAAGTAAAACACAAAGGCACGATAAGAAGGGAAAACAGAATCATAAGAAACAAATGTAGAAATAGAATGCTGAGTACATGTTCTTGCCTCTTTCTCACAACTATGAGAAGATCAAGATCAGTACGATTACCGGTTGTATCGGAGGAAGAAGCAACTGTGGGCGGACTAACTTCCTCATCCGACAATTGAGGGGGTGCAGTAGCATTTTCATATTGTCTGCGGGAGTATGTCAAAAAATTCGGTCCATCAAGTCTTCCAACCTTCAGACTTGGCTCCACATTAGGAGGTTCATCCCTCTCCTCCTGTCTAGGAAAGGGATCCTAAGGAACACAAACCGGAATAGAACACTCCAAGTTTATTCCTTCATTCTCTAAATTCTCCTCTTGAAGTGGTGAACATAAGTCTGAGGAGTAATAAAGAGTCGGCTCTCAAAAAGTAACACCATGACTAATAAAAACCCTGCGAGTGAAATGACCCCTTCTGAGTTGGAAAATATCCAATAAAGACACATTTAAGGGCGCGAGGATCTGGCTTTCCACGCAAAGGAGCAAAATTGCGAACAAAACAAATACATCCAAACACCCGAAGTGGGAGAGGGTGCATTGAAGTGTTAGAGAGAAACGATGCTAGAGTTTTAAATTTGAGAACGGTAGAGGGAAGACGATTTATTAAGTATGATACAGTTAGGATTGCATCGCCCCATAGAAAACTAGGAACATGCATAATAAACATGAGAAACCTAAAAACTTCTAACATATGACCATTTTTCCTCTCTGCTACCCCATTTCTCTCGGAAGTTTTGACATAAGTTGTTTGATGAACGATGCCATTGAAAGGCAAGTAAATCTCAAAATCATCCAGTACCATTGTCGGTACGTAAAACCTACACAATACCCTGAAATTGTGTATGAACCATTATATGAAATAATTTAAAGCATTCAAACACTTCATTTTTATGACGAAGCAAATAAATTCAAGTGAGGAGTATATGACTGTCGATAAAAGTGAAACCATCTATAACCAGAACGGCCGGTAACCCGAGATAGGCCCCAAACATAGAAAATGGAATCATGCTCCTCTGATTACTAATAGGATAACTAGAATATTTGTATTTTGCTAGTTAACATGGTTCATAAAGAAAATCAGACCCTTCTGCATTGTTTAGTTAAAGTAGGAAAGAGATGTTCCAAAACATCAAAAGAGGGGTGAACAAAACGTCTATACCATGAATGCAAAGACTCTAAAATAGAGCTAGTAGATACTCGGTGAGCTATATGTAGAGATGTAAAACCATTCTCCAAGACATATAATTCATTGCGAACTTTACCTCCACCAATCGTCTGTTCGGTCGCTATGTACTAAAAAATAAAGTGAGATGGAAAAAATGTCACAAAACATTTTAGAGACTTGGTAAGACGCTTACCGGATGTAAGGTTTGAGGTAAATGATGGAATATGCAATACAGAGTTCAAGGTTAATTTTGGTGAACAACTAATAGAGCTCTTCCCAAAAATAGGTGAAAGGGATCCATTGACAACTCGAACTGTATCCTGTTGAGATATATATGAGCTAAACAAGCTCGAAGAATGTGTCATATGATCAGAGGCACTGATTTCAATGATCCAGGAGCTAGAGGACCGTGTAGATGTCAATGCGAAAGTCATACCTGTATGGAAAAAGTGAGAAGAGGTGGAGGAGCGGAAGTGGAAGGAGCGGGTATCAAATTGCGAATAGCTTCCATCTCAGATAGGGTCAGTGATGCTGCTGCTATTGCTATAGGATCCGTACCAGATGCAAGAGGTTCGGCTAAAGCTGAGAGGTGAGCACTGTGCTAACGATTTCCCCCTGATTCACGAACCCTGCCGCGACCACGTCCGTGACCACGCCCCCGAAGGTGGGGATATAGTAGGAAGTACATATCACGGGCGTGGCGTGATCGCTGACAATGGTAAAACATATGTGGGCTCCTATTAACGAAGGAGGGTGTCGCTGGAAAGTCCCGAGTCGGTATTTCTACAAGCCTTGCAAGGACTGATTTGCACTTGGACGACTAGTTTTTCCCAGTCCGGCTCAGCCGCACTACCGAGGTCTGGTGCGAGCCACCCGAGAAGCAAGCTATTACAGTGAGCGGCGAGCAGTATGGAGCCTTTTAAATAATAGTCAAGAAGATCTTATGACTCAGCTATGCCATAGAGGAAGTCTTTCTCTGACCATGCCGCTTTAAACCTTAAGTCGGGGCAGTCGAGGCGTGAATGGCTTAGGCGCCAAGCTTGCTCATTGGACAAGTGAAATTGGAGAACACTTTTGGCGGGTTGAATTTTCCCCCCGCTACAAAGACCTCAACCAATTCCAGCAAGGCTGGATTGATAACTAGTAATCACTTAAGATCATGAATTTATTCAATCTCTGCAGCTAATGCAGGAGCAATAATAAGGGCAGACCGATCAGTCCGTTCTCGATGAAAACCCATAGCATGTCGTCGAGTTTCCTCCCCCAAACTACGAGAATGTGCAGCCCTAACATCAAGAAGTGTGTCAACTCGACCTTGATTGGATCATAATAGCTATAAGACCACCAAGACAATCAATGACCCTATCTCATCAACTATACTCTGCTAGGCCTGAGCATCCTTTGGATTTTCTGCTCTAAGGACACGTTAATGATCCAATTCAGTCCATAAGCTGATAAGCTCAGAGTAATACTCGGTCAATAACCAGTCATCCTGATCTATCTGCTTGAACTTCAATCTGATTTCATATATCTTGGAACAATTTTCAGAATATGAGTACGTTTCCTCTACCGAACTCGAAATCTCATGAACGATATTGAGAAACAAATAACTCCTCCGAATATTAGGTTCCATTGAGTTATAGAGCCATGTCTTGACCGGGCATTGTTCGATACGCAATCATCAAACTTTGGGTCTATTTTCTCGGATAGTTTGGAGTTCCCATTAATAAATCGCTGCATTCTATTGGCTTAAATATGGAGGGCAACCAGGCTTCAGACCATGCTAGATAGTTTATGCCATCCAATTTTACCGAGCTAATAACGAGGACGGAGTTGAGATGAGCTCCTCTATAAGACTCAATGGAGATGGTTTTAACTTCTTCAACCATGTTAGCTAAATGTGTAAGCACTCTAAAAAAATTCTAACCTAAGAACAACCAACAAAGGAATTATTCTCTTGAGTCAAAAAGAAAAAAAATCAAAGGCAAACCAAACCCTAAGATGACACCTAATAATCCTTATGCAAGCTCCATATACCACATAACCAATAGAAATCAAAGGGTAGAAGTGAAAACGAAGAGAAACAGACATAACCCTTTTAGTACCAGATCTCTCCGCAGCCAAAAGGGAAGGAAAATGATGTCTGATCAACACACCTCCACCAGATCCATGACCGGAGGGAAAAAGCGAGCACCCGTGAAAATTTGGTTGCCGGAAAGCTGCGCACGCACCGGTGGCGGTGGCGCGTATCGCCGGCAGTCGGCGCTGGTGGCGGCGCGTGCAGGAGCGTATCTGGTTCGACGGAGGTGATTTTTTCACAGCAAGCTCGGTTTTCTTCGACGAACACAATGACACTTTCAAATCTCCATGGATATCTCTCTAACTTTGACTCTGATACCAAGTCAGATTCGCCCTAAAAGTTAGGTTAGAGAGAGAAAGAAGATCCGAAAGAAAGAGAGAGGGAACCTTTCTTTATATTCTCTTAGAATGAAAAAAATACATTTACATCAGTACTTCTACCCATATGCATATATTACACTAAGCTCCCTAGATATAAATGCTATACAATAGTAACCCTTTATTCTAATTACTTTTAACAATATACACATATATATAATATGTACTCAACTCTCTCTCTCTCTCTCTCTCTAAGCCCTTATTAGTGATATCTAACAAGTAAAAGGAAGTTGGGTAGAGTCCACCCCTCACGTTGATGGCATGATTCGCTGATGCCAGAAGAAGTTTAGGGCATGGAATACTTTTAGTTTCTAACTTACAAAAGAAGTTGAAGAGAATATCTGAATGGGAAATGGTGAGGTGCGAGTTGAGATCTAGTCAACCTTCCTCATCGCCGGAGGTCGTCTCTCAGCATCATGCACCATCACAGCATATACTTAGCATCCATCCTCTGGTTCCTATCATATAAGCAGCATCAACAGTTTCACAAATGGAACCAACAACAGTAATTAACCTCCCCCACCCATTTCTTCTTCTTTAAAGCAGGACAATGAACTCCCAATAGGTCCCATAAAAGGTTAATGTGCTTGCACATATCTTGTTGCTTCGCACGAATTTTGTGGTCATTTGTCTAACTCCCCACGTACCATCATTCCTTGTCTATGTTTTTGTATGCGCATGGGTTTCTGTGTACTTGTTGATCTCATTGGAATCTCAATATGTTATGACAGTTCCTGATCACTAAACATAGACAAAGTTCAATGGATGTTTTAGCTTAAAATTGGTTTTAAATATTATGAATTAAGACAACATGGCCATGGTTTCTGGTGAAGTACAATTCTGAACGTCCGAAATCGTCACTATCGATGGTACAAAATTTTGAAGGAGTTTTAGATGCTTGTTCCAGCATTTCTTAAGCTATACGGTCCTTGCTTTCAAATTTCCAAGCATTGATAAGGATATCACAAGATCCTTACTCCAGAAAGGAAATATGCTCCACATCCACATCCACCCAAACACAAATAAAATTCCTAGGATTTTTCAGTTCAAATCTATTCTGAATAACAGAACTTACTTTCTCTCTTAAAAAATAAAAATATGAAATTAATTGATGATATTCATCCCTCTGCATATGTTTCACTATAGTTGGAAACTCTTTTCCTGGACTTGTAAAGTAGAGGACCGCAAAACATCATAATTGGTGAAGAAAGTAAGCTTCTAATTGGTATGATTAACTTTGACAAACTTAAGGTAGAATGGACCAATATGGTCCTTTAGAAAAAAAAAAATGAGACCCTATACAGGTGGACCATGAAATAAATATAGGAACATAACAACAATGAAATAAATATAGGAACATAACAACAATGTGCCGGTAGACAGGCAAACCAAAAGCCAAGGATCTACGTACAAATAGGAGAAAACAATTCTACTTACAGATGGGCAATACCTGCTTAAATCCCACATCTTCCAACTCCTCTTGACTTAATTCTGAAAGGAAATGCAGTTGTTATCAAGGCTTTGCATCAACTAAGCATGAGAAAAAGACAAATATTATTTAAAAGAATGAACTTTAATTAAAATCCAGAGGATGAATATGTTGAGAGCACATCAAAATCATACTGACATCGTTAGTTATCTCCTTATTTGAGTTGAATGCATTGTGCTGACTAAATAATTGGCAGATTTATTTTTTGTACAACCATACTACCTACTTGCTAAAACATGTGTCCCTTTTGATCATGATATGATTCATAAAAATCGTCATTTTTTGTGACAACATAGTACGAGAGATGGTTTCTGATGCACATTCACATGCTTTTCCCTGATGAATTGCTAATACATCGTCCCCTAGTTTTTATGGTTTTGCAACGCCACTCAAATGTTTGGGAGATCCAACCTCAACTATTCCAAAGGATGTCACAGCACTTTCACGAACTTTCATCTACACCTGTTCTTATGTATTAGTTTAATCCATTACTTTCATCTACACTGTCACAAACTTTTAGGTACACCTGTTCTCATGCCATTAGTTAAAACAATACTAACATGTTGTAGGAATTAAATTTCTCTATCTTACTTTAGTCATATAATATGACCACGTAATTGACTTTTTTTGAGTATTTCTAAATTAGGCTAGAACATATTTTTCCAGATGGCTATAGCCTATAGTAGACCTTATTTTAAACTCAAGTCATTTTGGTTTAAATTACCAGTCAAATAATAATATAGATAATCTTAGGATGTCACGAGAGGACAACAACTCACATTAGTTCTTCATTTTTCCACTTTTGTCAGTCCAGTTTCAGTGAACACTGGATGTCTATCTGTATCTTCAACATTGGACTTCAAATAATGTGACACAAGGCATTCACGAAGGGGAGAATCAGTTCAAAAAGGCGAAAAACGGAACCCCACAAGGCATTCTACTACTTTAACATTTCATTTTTGATGCAGGTATCATCCTCATGTTCAAAGTTGACTTCACACCTGTAAGTTCATCAGAGTTTCCAGAACTAGAATTCAATTTTTAATGAAAGAATTCATGTTATTTGTCAGCTAATCTTCTAGGTTCATTATCACTCATTCGCTCATCACATGTTGGCTTCAACCAAATTCAAGATCCCAGTCAATCATTTAAGGACATATATCCTCGCTTTCTTGATTTCCATCTTTCCTCAACTCCATATGAACAATCCCATAAAATATGTAAAGGCCTAATGGAAAAACTAATGCAGAGCTTTGTTGAAGGGTCCTCTCGCACCATTGTAATACTTAGATTAACAACACTAACACTTAATTTCAGATTGTCTTTTGTGGTGGTGGTGGGGGGGGGGGGGGGAAAACAAAAAATTAAATTCCATTTAAAAACCTTAAAAAAAAGGTTTATTTGAACCCTTAAAAAAATTTAAAAAACACTTAATTTTAGTATTTACGTGGGAGACGTGTGGTTTGAGTTTCTGGAATTTCCGGAACCTGAATGTTGGGCTACCAGCCACCGCATTACGGACCCGCAGCCGCTACATATGATCTTCCATTTGAAAACCTTAACAGAGAGGTTTATGTGGACCCTTAAGCAAATGTGAAAAGCACGTAATGTTATTAGTCATCAGTCCAAAAATTTTTTGGTTGGGAGACAAACAGCAGGGTTTCTTTGAGCATAGTAATAGAAAGTTGTTAACTTTGTGCATTTAGGGAGTTAAAGTGACCCCATTAAGCAAAGATTGTGCCTTTGTGCTTAGTTTTGCAATTATAAAATACCACCTACAAACGCGCTTGTCATCAACCATTTCTAGTGACTTCAATTCATCCAACGCCAGTCAGCTTGCGCAATTTATAGACGCCACTGTTGGTCCATCTTTATTCTTCAGTATCCGGAGGCACCTGGAAGATCTCAGCCAAGAGATTTAAATACATTGTGTCTTACCTCATTCATGACTTAGGTGCTATTCGATGAAAACTACTGCTTTTCCATTGCTAGTTGTATGCCTATTCATACATGGACGTAGTTATTGATTATTCACCTCTTTATCTAGGCTTTGATTGGATAGATGACTTTATCGCATATGATGTGATTTTTTCTCACTTTCTCCCTCATTGGTTTCACAACTTTCTCTCTATCAATTCTTACTTTTTCACTTTAATCATTATATCATCTCATATTATCAGAGAATTTCACTTCTGAATCATACCCCTCGTGAAGGACTTCCATTGGATGTTAGACAAAGTGGATGTCCTAGGTATTATGTATTATGTCAATGACATGATTGACAAGAACAGCCGTCGTATATATGCCATAATTTAAACACATTTCCAAGTTCTTGACATCTGAAACGTTAGAATACTAGGGGTGCAAATCGAACCGGTTATCCCAAATGTGACTCAAGTCACAATGGACTAGTACATATTTGTTGTTAAGTAATGAGTAATTTGCGAGACTCAACTCCCTACTCTGACAATGTGTATTTCTACCATAATCTTATCTGGTGCATTACATAATATTTTGATCCCTGAATCACCAAGCTATACTACTTTCAGAACACCAATAACCTAGCCCGATTTACCAATGATGCAAAAAACCTACAAGCAAGATAAGGTTATGCACCTAGATCTTAAACAATACTGCAGTTCATTTCATTATACTTGCCCATTGTTTTCCCACCATCTCATAGTTAGTAGCAAGACAGAAGATCCGAACGAGCTTGTTGAAAAGATAGATCAACTTACCATATGCTTCGGCCGTATTCTGCCCCTCAATTGGTAGCTTCAGCTCATCTTCACGCATATGAAAAAGGATTATATAAGATACGAGTGAAATGATTGTAGTTATCGTGAAAAATGAATAACAGAAATTAGAGAACTGCTCCAGTTATGTTCAATAAGCAATTCACTTTCAGCAAAAGAAACTGTATCAAACGAAGACAACAACATTCGAAGTTAAAGTGTTTGATTAACCACTAGAAATAGAAACTCTTAATTACTTGCAAGAGCAGTCTAACATGGTTTTTTTATGTCAAAACTTTGCAAGAAGGCTTCATCAATCTTTGAACTTTCAAAGGTAAAACAGTACATGAAGCATGGCCATGGGTAACTTAAAGTTTGGTTCAGGTTTTCCCCAAAGTCTACTAACCGAATCATATATGTTAACGGACATGAGAATAAGATTTTACATATGCATCTATGATATATAGCAATTATTATCAGTGTCACCACAATGTTACAAGT
>JAOWAN010081144.1:0-10482 GCA_028566635.1 Lobelia cardinalis
CTCGCTAGAGCGATACACAGAGAGAGAGAGCGAGAGAGAGAGAGAGAGAGAGAGAGAGAGAGAGAGAGAACTTATACTATAACCCAGTTCTAAGTAAAATGTAGGGCAACATGATGGTTGCTCGACGAAGAAGGGGAGAAGTGGGACGGCTATTTGGTGGCTTTGAGCAGCGGTATTGGAGGATTTTAGGAGGGAGGTGGAATCGGGTGTAGAAGGAACAGAGAGATTAGCCGAATATGTGAAATGGTGGGTTTGAAGTTCATTAGTCAATGATCCACGTGGAAATAGTGTATTTTCACGTAATTTACCAATTTTCATTTAGACAATTAAAATAAAGCTCGGTCATTATTTCGTTAAGTTTTTGTTGAAATTTTAACGGTTGACCAATGTTGCAAGTACTTTTCAAAGTACATGTCCAGTTTTACAGAAAATTTTGTTTAGGGATAAATTTTCAGTAAAAACTTACGTACAGGGGTATAGTTGTCAAATAACCCAACAATTTTCTTTCTAATAAGACTTATTATAATTATTAGAAAATTATTTTAAATATTTTGTAAAAAATAATTTCATTATAGCAAGTAAAATATAATACTCCCCTTGTCCTCAAAAAGTATCTTTATTACTTCTCTTTTACTTTTAAGTATTCAATATTTTATTTGAATAAATTATTTTTAAAACATGTGCACTTTTTTTTAGCGAGCGGCTATTTACAAAGTAAGCAAGTGCTAAGTATAATGCACAAATATATGTAACATATATTTTGAAAATAATTTACTATTTTGAAAATATTAATGTTTCTATTTTATTCCTCTATAAAAATAAAATTTTTATTTCTATACACAATGACACAATAGAGAAACCTCCGGCCGGATTACCAGTAGATCCAACAGGGGTATATTAGGAGGCTTTAGGGTTCAATGCGCGGCAATATCAGCCGCTCCTATTAAATAGATCTCTTGCCGCGCCGTCGTGTACCGACTAGAACGAATCAAGTCCAGGAACGACGAGGGAAAGTGTAGCATTTGCCAAGAGGAATGCAAAGCAGTGGCTTTTGGACACCACCATTACATGAATTGCATAAAGCAGTATCTACAGAAGAATGAACGCCTCTCGGCAAAACTGCAGCCAGATCTTTCAAGTGAGCTTAGAAGAAGATGTCTTAATTTGTGATACAAGCTTCTACCCACATGAACGCAATAACGCATGCAATAATTAATATGCTATGATAAATAAATTTTGAAACAAAAAAAATAAAAGAGAGTCATCATACCTGTCATTTCTAAGTCTAATTTCAAGTAGCCCATCTGAAATGTAAACTCAAAACACCTCGCTAATTATTGTTATTATTTTATTTCTTTAGATATATAATCTTTGAGATCATCTTTCTTCTATTTTTGTTATAAAATTTTATGTATTAAAATAAATATTTATATGTTTTATAGATAATCACTCCCTTTCTTTTTAATGATATAAAAAAAATGGATACTATTTAATCATTCACCTTTGGATTTTTCTCATTTTGGGTCCTAAAGTTTTCGTGGAGGTTTAAAACAGACGCCAATGTAGCAAAATAATCAATTTAGGTCATGTTATTTCATTTTTGTTTCAATCAAGGGTTTTTTGGACGACTCGTTAGAAAAATAACAAAGCTTAACTCACGTGCAAAACACATGAGGTTTTCAGGGACCTTTCTGATAATTTGCCTTTAAGTAAAGTTTAGGGACTATAAGAAAAAAAAATAACCCCAACCCTACCTCTCTTTCCCTCCCACATCCCGTCTCCTCCCTCTGCTCTTTTCGTTTTTTCTTCTTCTTCCCAATCTCATCGGTTCTTGCCTCCGCCTCACCTCCATTGCAATGGTGGAAGGCACATAGCCGCCGCCACCAACCCTAACCAAATCGCTAGAAATCGCTCAAACCACCATTAAAGTCGAGCACCCTCCACTCAATTGCTCTTCATTCGTCTAGAAATTCCGACGATCTGCACATCTAGATCCTCCATTGCCGCACCCACCCTCTCTTCTCCCTGCCGACCAAACCCTCCCTTCCTCCTTACCCGTTCTGCAGTGAACCTGAAACGAACCTGTTCGACGTTGTTTTTCCCAGATCTGCAAACATGGAAATGAGCAGATTCGATTGAGAAATTATTGGTAGGTCTCATTATGTTCGGCTATGATCTTCTTCTTCTTCTTCTATGTTGTTTTGCCAGATCTGCTTTGTTCATCGTTCGTCACCCCTGTTTTCGCCTTAGGAGTGGCGAACTCGCCGGCCGAAGGTGGTCTTCTTACCTTTGACAACTGAAATATGAGTGTCGATCGTCTAGTTGCCCAATGGAACCCTCAAATTCAGCCGTAAATCTGATTTCTTGCTATTGGGTACAAGTGTCGTTCATCTGGCGATTATTGGTGGTGCAGTGGCGTGGGGATGGTAGAGAAACGAATTAATTAAGGTTAATTATTAGTAATTTAATTAAGAACGAATTAATTAAGGTAATTTTAGGTTAATTAAGGTAGAATTATAGGTTAATTAAAGTAATTTTGGATAATTATTGGTAAGAATTAATTAAGGTAATTTTAGATTTATTAAGGTAAAACATAAATAAGGTAATTAATTAAGATAAAATAAGTATAGTAACTTACTTAAGATAATTAAGTTTAAATTTTATGATAATTTACTATTAATTAGCATAAATTTGGTAAATTTTAATTAGATATTAATGTTAAATATTAATTTAATTTTTATTCATAATTAATGATTTAAAAATAAAATTTAAGGTATAATTTAAAATTTTCAATTTAGTCCCTAAACTTTACTTGAAGGCAAATTGTTAGAAATCGTCATGAAAAACGCACGAGTTTTGCACGTGAATTAAGTTTCGTTATGTTTCTAACGAAACCGTCCAAAAAATCATTGATTGAAACAAAAATGAAATAACATGACCTAAATTGATTTTTTTGACCATTAACGTCCATTTTGAACCCCACGAAAATTTTTAAGGACTAAAATGATAAAAACCCTTCAACTTTACTTCATTTGTATTCACATATATAAATTAATCTGTATATAAATAATAACATGACAAAAAGTTCATTTCGATGTTTATCATTTTTGATATCAAGGAAGAGTACTGATAACAGCATTAATTATATGATAAATTGTTAAGCACCCTTTTATTGAAAAATGTGATTAAAAAAATTGCTTTTCGTCATGTGCAATTAAGAGGGAATCAAAGGACGAATTTGTAAAAAGAAAGCTAAAATAACAGTTAGGGTGTGTTTGCCAGCATTGTTTTTTGCATAATATTTGAAAAAAGTCAGAAAAATCGTTCGTGAATTAAGCTTCAAAAAATTATTTTTTTCTCTTTCACTTATTCTTTTTACATACTCTTATATCACTTTTATATCCTATCAAATATCACATTAAATTATAACTATTTTTTTTTCTCTCTATTACTATCATGTAATTTTTTATAAAAAATTTAAAGGCAACATTATTAACTCAAGAGACAAATACATTATTAATTTACTGAAATTTTCATCATAACTTTCTCTTTCACTGGGCTGAGCTCACAATTTTACTTTTCGTATTTTCGTACTTTATTAAAAAATATTAAACTCACTGCTTATTGTAACCAAGTGAAGTGTTCCTATTCATCGTCTTCTATGGATGAGCAGACAGCAGTACGGTCTACATAAGTGAGATTTTAAAAAAAAAATTCAAAACATTTATATTGATGCGTTAATTGATAATATTTTACAGGTTTATCCCAAAAAAGCTTGCTAGCGTATTTTTTCTCCGCATTAGTCGGAGCCCCAATTAAAGGCATTAGCGAACCCTAGCCGATGGTCTCTTTCGACGGCGGTGTCTTTTATCCGGTCTTAATTACCGGTTGCTGCTGTTTCGTTCTTGGAGCTTCAGGTCTATCATGGCGGGCATGAGCACGGAAGAACTATCAAAGAGGTATGAGGGGATTTCCATTGATGAAGAGGAGGACGCCGTCTTTGAAATTGAGGGAGTGGAGGAGGAGATGGCAGCCAAGTCGAAATACTGAATGATCAGTTGTTTCCTGACCGCATCTAAAGTAATCAATAAGGAAGGCATGAGAGTTGCTATGATCGCGGCTTGGAGACCGGCTATGGCGGTGGAAATCACGGACATGGGCAGTGGAATGTTCTGTTTCCAATTCCAGTGTCAAAAGGACTTCGATCGTATATCGGATGGGGGTCCATGGACTTTCGATAGAAGAGTATTGTTGTGGCAGCCGTTGGACCCAAAGGTGCAGGTGACAGCGTCCGACCTGAAGTTCTTCGGAATTTGGGTTCGTCTTCTCAATGTTCCTGTTGGGTTTCGGTCTGAGAAGCTTTTTAATAAAGCAGGTAATTTTATAGGGAGCTATGTCAAATCCGACCCAGACAATCTTAAGCATGTATGGTTGCAGTATATGCAAATTAGGGTGAATGTGAACATTGGGACACCAATTAAAAGAAGGATAAGGATTAAAGTGTCGGCTTCGGAGACACTATGGGTGTATTTTCAGTATAAAAGACTTCCATCGTTTTGCTTCCATTGTGGTATTATTGGGCATGATGATAAGTCTTGTGCGAAGTTGGCGGAGGTTGAGGAGAAGGGAGGAGAGGTGCTATCCCCGTATGGTGTTTGGCTTCGAGCACCGATGGGTAGAGCTGGTGATAAGCCGATGGAGAAGGGTGGGTTCGGGGAAGGGAGTGGCAGCGAGGGTCGGAAAGGAGGTACTGGGTCAGCTAGTGAAGAGAAGGAAACTAAGGGACGGGCAGTGCTAGAATGTGCTTCTAGTGCAGATAGCTCAGCCAGATCTCTGCAGAAGCGCAAATGTATGGACAAGAATGTTGAAAGCAGTGAGAGGGGTGAGGATATGGAAGTGGTCTCTAATATGGTGGTGATTGGTGTTCCAAAAAACGGCTGTCCGGCGGGTCCAGACCCGCTTAGGATTATGATGACCCTAAGTTGGAATTGTCATGGGCTGGGTAACCCTGCGACAATCTGTATGTTAAAGGACTTAGTCCTTTCTAAGCGGCCGGACTTTATTTTTTTGATGGAGACTAGGCTGGAAAGAAACAAAATGGAGGAGATCAGGGTGAAGTTGAAGTATGAAGGGTTAGCAGTAGTAGATAGGGTGGGTACTGGAGGAGGTCTTGCGTTGATGTGGAGGAACGAAGGTATGGTCACGGTCATGGCTTCTTCTAGACATTTTATTGATGTTCATGTCGAAATGGAATGAGTCCAGCCATGGAGGTTAAAGGGTTTTTATGGGTGTCCGGAGAGTAATAGGAGGAGGGAATCATGGGATTATATTTGGCAGTTAAGGGAGACTTCTATGCTTCCATGGGTGATGGTGGGGGATTTCAATGATCTCATCTCACCCTCGGAGAAGCGTGGACGTATACCACATTCTATTGGTAACTGTCAAGGATTCAAAGCGGCGTTACGACATAGTAATCTGTCCGATGTGGCATTCAGGGGGCACCAGTATACGTGGGAAAAATGGAGGGGCACTGAGAATTGGGTTGAGGAGAGGCTTGATAGGGCGGTAGCAACTCCGACGTGGAAAAATATGTTCCGGGAGGCCTTGGTAGTGCATCTTGAGGCAACTTGTTCTGACCATTCTCCTATTATTCTTTACCCGCGCCAATATGTATTCCGGGTGAGGGTCCGACCGTTTCATTTTGAGAATTTGTGGATAAAAGATGTGGAATGTATAGAGCTGGTTAAAAAGGCATGGGAAGATTCAGCAGGTCTGAGTTTTGAGCAGCGGATAGGGGTGTGTAGTGGGAGGTTGGCCTCATGGGGAAGTTATAAGGCGGGAGAGTTCAATCGGAGGGCTAAGGAGTGTCGAGAATCCTTGAAAAAGCTGCGGAGACGTAGCGATACTGAAGGGGTAAGGAGGTTCGCTGAGGTTCAGAAGGAGGATGACAGAATTCTGGCTGAGCATGAAATAATGTGGAAATAAAGGGTGAAACAGCACTGACTTCGGGATGATGATCGGAATACAAAGTTCTTCCACTCGAAAGCATCGGCTCGTAGGGAGCGAAATACCTTTGTGGAGCTTAGAGATGCTGCTGGAAGTTGGAAGACATGGGATAATGGTTTGCCACAACTTATATCTGATTTTTATTCAGATTTACTTACAATGAGAGGTTGTAATAGTGCTCCAGTGTTGATCGCCATTAACAGCAGAGTTCCTGAGGAGTCTACGGAGGGGTTGGTCGAAGAGTTCACGGTGGTAGAAGTGAAGGAAGCTTTATTT
Organism: Lobelia cardinalis; assembly: GCA_028566635.1. NCBI lineage: Eukaryota > Viridiplantae > Streptophyta > Magnoliopsida > Asterales > Campanulaceae > Lobelia > Lobelia cardinalis. The sequence goes on from JAOWAN010081144.1 coordinate 6,283, forward strand.
TCTATGCATCCGGATAAATCTCCAGGTCCTGACTAGGAGGCCAAAATAGGCTAGAGGGGGGGGGGGGTTTGAATAGCCTATGAAAAATTTTAATTTCTTTCTCAAAACTGTTCGTTGAGTAAGCTACTTTGAGCAGTAAGCTTAAGCAGCTGCGGAACTGACTCAACTAATTTTAACTCCTATGAGGCACACTTGCTTATTGATTTAAGCAACATGCATTCTTAGTGAAAGAGTTAAGTAGAAGATTGCAAAGGATAAATTGAAGCAAGATAAGAAATGTCAATATGCAAATACAAGCAAATGCTTTATGTAATATGAGTTACTGAACTAACTATTAGCGTCAGCAAGCTTGAACAGTTATGTTAAGCAAATATCTTAAGCAAGTAAATGACACAAAGATGTATAGTGGTTCGGAGTGTTAAATAACTCCTACCTCCACTATCTAGTTGGTTGTCCTAGAATTTGTGAATTGTTTTACTAGATTAGATCACTAAGTTATTATAAGAAGGAACTTTGTTTAGTTCAACACTTTAGACTTAAGCAATACACCTAATGACCACTACTAGGTCGTGTACAATCAACCAGCGCCTAACCTAGATTTTGATTTCTATTGAGTGAATGGATTCTCTATCTAGAACAGATTTCACTCGGTGTAAAGCTAGCAATCAATGTGCCTCCAAGAATGTAATTGTTAGGAAGACACTTACAGAATTGATTGTGTAAGTGTTTGAGTGGAGAGAATGTTTATAATCTAGTACACTCATAAAGATTGAAAAATATATCTAGGAAAAGGCTTAGTCTTTAATGCTTGAGGTCTCTTTTAAGTCTCTGAGCTTCTCTCTTCTAAAATCTCTACCCTGAGCAAGGGTTTCAAGGCTTCTATTTATAGACGCCATTAATGTGCCGCTGAAATGTTTGGCTCCAACATTTGTTGTTTGAATTTTGGCTAGATCTTCAAATTCTTTGTCATTAATGCTTGCATTAAATGTTGAGTTGATAAGCCATAAATCTATGAAGTAGGTGAGCTACCGGAGGTGTCCTGCAAGAGATTATGGAAGAAGAACACTACAAAAAAGGGTTAAGTAGGTCTGTTCTTCCTAATGATTGCTTTCCCTTATTTAGGGAATAATAGAGAATAACACAGTTAATAAAGATTGAAAAAGTAAGAGTGAGAGAAACGAAAACTTTATCTTGTTTATCTCCTGGGGGACAATTTAACTGTCCATTGGATGGTCGTGATCAGATTTGAATATTGCGCGCTTTATAAGAAGGAACGAGATGCTATAAGCAGGTTGCTTAAGATGTGTAAATTTTAGCAACTGTCCTTTGTCCTTTAAGCAAGTGATCATTTTAAATGCCATTCCAGCAATCTTCATCAGCAGAATAGTAGACAATCTTTCCTTGAACATATGGATCGTTGAAAGTGCTCTTTGGATGGATTTTGGTTGCTTATCCATAGAGGCTTTAGTTGGCACAAGGTGAACTTGCTTAAGCAGGTAGACCAAATAAGAGACACTAAGCAAAACACTTACTAGGCTAAAAAGCTAATACTTAAGACACGAAAAGAGGGGTCCTAAGTGAGCCTAAGGAATGGGTTTAAGCAAATCAAGTGAGTATGATTCAACACTCTTTTCTTAATAACTCGTACTTTCCGCCTGAGTTGAATGAGACTAATGTAACCCTTATTCCAAAAAAGAAGAACCCGGAGTACCTTAATGATCTCTGGACCATATCCCTTTGTAATGAGGTGTACAAAATTATTTCAAAAATGTTAGCGAACAGGCTGAAGAAAGTTATTGCAAGTGTGGTCAGTGAAGCTCAGAGCGCTTTTGTTCCGGGTCGGCTAATTACGGATAATGTGATGATAGCTTTTGAGACGATGCACTGTTAGTCCCAAAGAGGCCAAAATAGGCTAGAAGGGGTGGGGGGTGAATAGCTTATGAAAATTTTTAACTTCTTTCTCAAAACTGTTCGTTGAGTAAGCTACTTTAAGCTAGAAGCTTAAGCAACTGCAGAACTAACTCAAACAGTTTTAACTCCTAAGAGGCACGTTTGCTTATTGATTTAAGCAACATGCATTCTTAGTGAAAGAGTTAAGCAGAAGACTGAAAAGGATAAGTTGAAGTAAGATAAGAAAACTTAATATACAAATACAAGCAGATGCTTTATGTGATATGAGCTGCTGAACTAACTAGTAGCGTCAGCAAGCTTAAACAGTTATATTAAGCAACTAAATGACACAGAGATGTATAGTGGTTCGGAGTGTTTAATAACTCCTACCTCCACCAGCTAGTTGGTTGTACTAGAATTTGTGAACTATTGTACTAGATTAGATCACTATGTTATCACAAGAAAGAACTTTGCTTAGTCCAACATGTTAGACTTAAGCAACACACCTAATGACCACTAATGGGTCGTGTACAATCAACCAGTGCATAACCTAGATTTTAATTTCTATTGAGTGAATGGGCTCTCTATCTAGAACAGATTTCACTCGGTGTAAAGCTAGCAATCAATGTGCCTCCAAGGATGTGATTGTTGGGGAGACACTTACAGAATTGATTGTGTAAGTGTTTGAGGGGGGAGAATGTTTCTAATCTATTACACTCATAAAGACTGAGAAATATATCTGGGAAAATGTTAAGTCTTTAATGCTTGAGGTCTCTTTAAGTCTCTGAGCTTCTCTCTACTAAAATCTCCACACTGAGCAAGGTCTTCAAGGCTTCTATTTATAGACGCCATTAATGTGCCGTTGGAATGTTTGGCTCTAACATTTGTTGTTTGAATAATTGGTTGGATCTTCAAAATCTTCGTCATTAATGCTTGCATTAAATGTTGAGTTGATAAGCCGTAAATCTTTGGAGTAGGTGAGCAACCGGAGGTGTCCTGCAAGAGATTAAGGAAGAAGAACACTACAAGAAAAGGATTAGGTAGTTCTGTTCTTCCTGATGATTGTTTTTCTTTATTTAGGGAATAATGGAGAATAACACAATGGATAAAGATTAAAAAGTAAGAGTGAGAGAAACAGAAACTTTATCTTGTGTATCTCCGGGTGAACAATTTAGTTGTTCATTGGATGGTCGTGATCCGATTTGAATATTGCGCGCTTTATACGAAGGAATGAGATGTGTTAGCACTCAATTGGACATGAATTTAGTGCTATATTTTGTGTATTTTATATACATTTTATATTAATTTATTGGATATAATCCCTTGGTTTTCTATGATTTCATGTCTTTAGGGATTATCAAGAGCTTGAAAGTAAAAGTGAGCAAATATGAAGTATTTGGAGCTAAAAGTTATATTTTTGGAATATTTATACAGAATGGAGCAAAAGTCGTGAAGGCCCGTTAGTCATCCGAGCAACTTATAATCATCTTATGAAGAAATGACTAACGGCTGTTAGTCATTTAACGAAGAAAAGGGCTAAAAGTGTAAAGAATGAACAAGGACGGTTGAAGCTTTAATTATACAGAAGAGTGTCTGATCCAGTGCTTCGCGTGCAGCAGCAACAGCTTGATCCAACAGCCAAGGCCGTGTTCCACCGTTACTCCCGTGCGCTCGCGCGCACTGAAGCATCTCCAGCCAGACAGCCCTGCGTGTGCCAGCAGACGCGGGCCCCAGCTGTCACCTCTCGTCCAGAGCACACTCTCCCTCACTCTCGGTTGTTTCTCACTCGCCGCTCACAGCCTCCAGCCGCCAATCTCTTGCTGCCAAGTGGCAGCGAGACAGCCAACCACTCCACCAGCTCTCCCTCTCTCCTCACGTACACCTCACCAAGGCCAATCACACGCTGCCACCTCAGCCGAGCTCTCCCTTTCAGCCAATCTGCAAGCGACACGTGTCAGCGCAGCTGCCAAACGTACAGAAGGATCGAGAAGCCTTTCAACCGTGCAAATTAAGAGAAAATCAGATCAGATTTGGGAATCAAATCCCAAGAATTATTTCCCAAGTTATTTAGTATTTTACTTAAATTGTAATTCTTTTTAGGGTTAGAATTAGGGTTTTATTCAACTATAAATAGGGCCTTTCTCCTTCTCTTTTACACACCAATTCATATTATATTTTCTCTGTCAGTTTATGAAAGAGATGAAGGATTAATTCCTAATTCTAGGAATTGGAAGTAAATCCTATTATTAATATATGCATTGTTATTAATACTTCCATTTGAATTGTGTTCTTATTGATATTGCTCTCGTA
>JAOWAN010081155.1:0-10481 GCA_028566635.1 Lobelia cardinalis
GCGTAAAATCACATAAAAACACATCAAAATACTCATAGAAATGACACTAAATTTAGGTCTAATTGAGTGCTATCAATGTGCGCGTGTATATTTGGGGATCTGAGTTTTCATGGGTGTTGTAGATCTGAGTTTTCATGGTACTGTTAAGTTACTTGGTTGAGAATGGATTTGCAGATTTGGGGATGGTGGTGGTGCGGCATGAAGGTGGTGGGGATTGGAGGCGTGGATGGATGGATTTGCGGATTTGCAGATTTGCAGATTTTGGTGCAGTGGGTTGGTTGTGGGGTTGGTGGTGGTGGTATTGGTGGCAGTGTGAAGGTGGTGGGGTTGGTGGCAGGGTGGTGGTGGTGGTGGTGGTTTGGTCAGTGTGACGGTTGTGGTTTGGTGACAGTCTGATGGTGGGTTGGAGAAGGTGGTAATAATTTTTTTTATAGTTTTTGTTTTAAAATTTTTTTTTAGAAAAAGAAAGAATAGATTTTTTTTAATTATTTTTTTTTTTTAAGTAATGAAGGGTAATAATGTCATTTCCCTCTTTTTCCCCAAATTTTTGGTCCACCTAAGCTCAACGTCAGCGCCACATAGGAAATATTTGCCACATTGACACTCAAACCGGTCAAAATTGGAGGAGGGACCAAATGGGGTAGTTTTTAAAACGTTCAAGGATGGTATGGGGCACTTTTGAACGATAGGGACTAATAGGGTAACTGGGTCATACGTCAGGGACCAAAAGGTGCATTTCTCCAAGAAAGATGTGATTTCATGGAAAAATTATGTATCATTTTAGCTCAACACGCCAGTGTTAGGTAAAATGCTTTTACATTTTGGCGGAAAATATCTTTCTCCGTTTGATCTCTGTGGTTTGGACAGACAACTATCATCTTTCCTAATGCTTTGGCTTTTTCCTAGATATTTTTTACAAGCTTGAGTGGATACACAAATGGATATATAATCTTGATTCTTCTTACATTAAAGGTTTACTGATCCTGCAGATAGAAGGAATGTGATGTTGGGTTGATCCAATTAAATAGTACCAAACTTTGTTAAATGAACCGTTATTGTAATTGTTCATTTTGATAAGATGATCTCCAAGTGCGAACAAAAGTTTGAGGTTATGGAGTTTATGCCACTGAGTGGAAGTGATAATGAAAGGAGGTACAAAGTTGATGTGTAGATTAACTTGTATGAGATGCATAGTTATTATTAGTCTAGGCTACGGGGAAGAGAAGAGAGTTGGAAATGTCATCCAGTAGTTATCAACAAATCATTGTTCAAGATTGTGAAGGAATTGTAGGAAGCCAAATGATGGGAGAGGTTGCTTAAGTCTCTTCTGAAGTTTTAGGAGGTCAAGCTCTCAATGCCCTTATCTTATTCCACAAATCCAGTTGTTAGCACGAGATGTATCAAATAGCAAACAAGTAATGAATTCTTTTCCCCAAAATGTATGGACTTGTCGCTACAACATATAGCTTTTACCACAAATTCCGTTAGCCCTTTAGCTGGTGAACAGAAGAATCGGTGGATATTGTAGGGTGTCAAATATAGACAAGTCAAATTTGTTCACAAGTTTATGCACCTAGTGGATAGCAATAGGTTTCTTGCCACCCTTGCTAGTGAAAGGAGGGAGACAATATGATGAAGGGCGGTATCAGGAACATGGTTTATTCTATCTAGGAGAAAATCCAAAGTTTTTGAAGTCAGCTTTACCTTTGATGATTTTCTAGTGATTTCTTAAAATTATCCTTTTCTTGATAAGAAACAATTGTACCCTAAACAAAACCCTCGAGTTGTTTCTGCGTACTGAAGAAACAGTTTTGCTTAACACTACATGTTTAGGGAGAAAAGGAAGAACTACCTATTCTGATTGGTTTACGTATCTGGTATAGCAAATTTTAATTTGAAAACAAATAGAACAGATAGTAATAAAATATGTATTTTGTCTTCGTCTTTATATACTGGGATGCAATTTTGAGTACTGCTTGAATACTCTTGGTTTCATCCCAAGTTCTATCATCACCTGGGTCTACTCAACTGTCCATACGTGCTCTTTAACTTAATATTACCCATGAACTTGACCATTCAAGTCCACCACCTTAAAAGGAAACGGTATGAATTTTGACAGGGCTCTTGGCGGCTTTTATAAAACTCCAACATGCGAAGTAGTTGATAGGAAGTAGACTGTAACCTTTACTAAAGGAAAATGATTAGCCAATTGTTGAATACATGAGTAAAAAATAGGCGAAAAGCAAGGAAAGACTGGGATGTGTTTGTTAGTGGTGAACCCAAAATTTGTTCTTAGAGTCTACTCTGTATCGGCGTCCATTTCCGGAATAATATCTGGCCTGCATCAGGACTCTTTACTAAATGATTTAGTTGATAAATAAGGTCCCTCTAATATAAGTTTATGTAGTTACCATACCAAGTGCAATGTCTTGAGGAATATGTTTGGTCTGGTTGTTGCCGAAGGTTGTAATTTTTTTTACTATGTTGTATGGCTTAGAAACCTATTGAAATAATCTAAAGTAATATAGGGAAGGCCTATTTGTAAGCGTGGACATTGATAACCCGAAAGGCGCTCTTTCTTTTTGAACCAAATCCCGTAGATTCGGTTAGTTCTTTTGTATTCCCAGCTTCAAGTTCATGTATGACTTGAAAGATTTTGACGAAGAAAGTTTGGAACACTCCCACTAGCATTTTGAAGAGCACCTCTAGTGTGTTCAGAAGGTATCATTATCTGAGTAAAGATGGATGCACACAATTGCCATGGGAGTGTCAGCTTCGTTTGTCTAGTTTGTGAGATTGATTTCGGAAATGTAGTACAGATGCAGCAAAAACAATTAGGCTATGCTTCTTTCGAATTTCCAAAGCCTGTATGTAAATGGTAAGTGGATCATTGCTACACCTTGAGAAGAAACTCATGTTTTCTTAGCTTGCTAGTCAGACTAGTTGATAACTGGCAATGCCATTGTGTTGTATCTTTAAGTTTCATTGTTATTTTTTATCTAGCCTGACTGTCATTATCTTTCTTTACATGCTTTAACTAGAAAAATAAAATTCTTTTATAAATAGAATAGAAATTGGGGGAGTGTCAAAATTCCAATAACGCGAGTGCTAGTCAATTGCTACAGTATTAACCGTCGGATAACTCCTGATGAATAAGATGGAGGGCCCTCTCCGGACACCAACTCTGACTTATTTGGTAAACTTAACTTTTAATCAGTTAATATCTTTTGTTTAAAATGGACTGCAAGTTGTTTAGCACTTAAAATCTTCATACACGAGATCAGATCCTCTATGCCACACGGAAGGGCATAGGAAATCCGAACTCTTCATACACATAATGATTCTTTTGCTGCTCCAATTCAATTCACATTATGTCTTAATCCTCTGTTTCAAGTTTCAACCGCATCTAGTACTTGTCATCTAATTCCCATGGTTTTACATTCTACAGCTGTATGATGTGGTGCGCAAAGAGATATGGTATAGGCCAGACATGTTCTTTTACAGGGATGTGCTTATGATGCTGGCAAGAAATAAAAAGGTTGATGAAGTGAAACGGGTGTGGGAGGATCTGAAGAAAGAAGACGTACACTTTGATCAGCATACTTTCGGTGATATTATCAGGGCCTTCTTAGATAGTGGGTTGCCCTTAGAGGCAATGGACATCTATGAAGAAATGCGGCAATCTCCAGATCCACCATTGTCATTACCTTATCGAGTGATATTGAAAGGACTCCTTGATTATCCAGAATTGAGGGAAAGGGTGAAGGATGATTTCTTGAAACTTTTTCCAGATATGATTGTTTATGACCCACCTGAAGACCTGTATGATAGCGAGTCAATCAGGGAGAGCGAAGATGATTAGCAGGTGCCTGTAATTGATATTTTCTGCACATTGGTCTTCTGGATGAGCTGGCCGTCAGGGCGCTGATGGACCTGATGCCATCGGCAGAAGAGTTATTGAAGTCCATGGTTGAAAGGAGACAGATGGGGTGAGGGTTAGGGTAGGTGGATCTTCCCCGATAAATGGTATCTGGTGTTGATTTTTCGTGGCATTTCTTGCTATGTGTTACTTTGAAGGAATCTGAGCATCAATGTTCAAATTGAGAAGTGCAACGGCACAAGTAATTTTTGTAATTGCAATTTTTTGTAGAGGAAGACTGAGAGACTATGGGGAAGTTTGCGTGATCTTGTCACAGTGTTTATAATAGTGTTACTGATTCCGGTGGGTCTCTGTTCTTCACTATAAGTTCAAGTTGAGTTGTATTTCTCTAATTTGTGACCGACCCTTAATTTTCTGCAATTACAATTGGCATCCCCTTCTCTATATCAACAGCTACTTTATGTATTTTTATTTCCACCATCTCACAGCTATCTGAATAGTACATCTGCCATGACATTCGAAACAATTGTAATTGAATTTAAAAGCTGGCCGGGGGAGGGTTGTGGATGTTAGAACTAGGCCGGTGAACAGAATAAACTCATCTGCAAGAATGAGTAATCACTACCCTAAAGTTGAATTTGCCCTCACTTGTGCACTCAGGAAATTCTGGCAATCGAACTCCAGGGATACACGGCAACCACCGCTTCGGGTACTACGAGCAGATGGCTTGAGGACAACTTTGAACTACTGCCAAACGGAGAGGCAATGCGTGTGTATATATGCAATGCAACAAACTCAGATTGAAGCCCTAAATCAACAATCAACGAAAGTGAATTGAGTTAACTATACCACCAGTCATGCATATGGAAATGCCAATCATACAAGTTAGGATAAATCTTGAAGTAGGTCTTTACTATTACTAATCAGCTAATAGACTTAAAATTGCAGCTTCTTCTTCTTCTTCCTCCTCCTCTTCTTCCTCTTCTTCTAATCTTTTTCGTCATAGAATGGTGCACATGTTACCATCGTCAACATCCTGGCATTCGCAGACAAGAGGAGGGAGAGGTTTCGGTGGAGACTTTGGGGGGGAAGCAGGTGCCTTTGCTGGCCCGACGCTGATAATCTCGGCTTTCTTCCTGATCTTCCTCACACGCATTGTTACGAGCACTGGATCCACATTCCCTATGACTGTTAATATCCCCTTCCCAACAGACACTTGATCAATGCCTGTGCATACATTTGACATCCAATACCAGGTTATCAATTTCAAATTTGATTCAATATATGTATAAATGGTTCCTGCATATATCAGTTAATCAACTATCTATGATGGTCAAGGATAAAGCAAAATCAAAACAGAAAAATACAAACCTCTAAGTTTGCAAACTGCTTTGAACAATTCTTTCTTGCATTTTTCACATACACCGACTTTCAGCTCGATTTTCTTCTGCATATATCATGCATGCCATTATAATTAACACAAGAAATTAATGCATTAAAGAGAAGCCTGAAAATGACTATCAAACGTAATTAATTACAGAAATTGGATTCTGAAGCATTACCGTTGCCATATCTCCCAAGACTTTGAACCCTGAGAATGATTTTACTTGCAGGTTTTCGCTGTGTACTTGGCTATAGTAATGTACGCAGTTTATGACAATGATTTGAATCCTCAAGAGAAAGAAATATCAAACTTTGAAAAACAACTCTGCAGTCTTAAGAATTCTATCATTTATTTCCCCAGAAAAGTTCGAGAGAAAAGTGGCTTATTGAGCATAAGATGTTGACATTTCACCTGATGCTTGAGCTTTATATACTACTCAAAGAGATGACGAAGAAAAGACCGATTTTTCAGTATTGTAAGAGTGAGATTAGCCAACGAATATAATTTCTAAAAGAGGAAACATGCACCTTTTCCCTTCTTCTTCTTCTTAAGTTTGTTCCGGGAGCAGAGGAGAGGATGTTTCTGGTCTTGTTTACAGGGCTACAAGGAAGTTGGAGTACCACATCTACCAGAAGTAGTTATTTCAGGTTGGCTTTAACTTGTTCCACCGGAAAAGAGGTGCGTTTGGATGTGGAGTTTTTTTATTATATTTTGTTTTTGTTTATATTTTGTGTTTGTTTTTGTCTTATAAGAGTTTTACAATTTTACCCTTTAAATTTGAAAAAATTACATGATAGTGATGGAGAGAGAAAGAGAGAGAAGGTGATAGTTGTGATTTGATGTGGTGTTTGGTAGGATATAAAGGTAATATAGGGGTATGTAAAAATAGTAGGTGGAGAAAGAAAACTTGTGTTTTTAAAACTTAAGTAGTGAACAAGTTTTTGGTATGTTTTTCAAACAAAATTTCAAAAACTTAACGGATAAACACACTCGTAACTTTGTGTGATTCCTCAAGTCGTGCTACTTTGAGCTTCCAAGTACACAAGTAATGGAAAGCAGATTTAGGAATAAGAATTGACAACTGACCTTCACAAATCACAAACATGACTTCGCAATATATGTTGCTTTTGTAATGGTAGAGAAAGACCAAGAAGTTCAATACTAACATAACATTATTATTTTCTTATTTTAACAGCAACCGATTGTACTGCAGATTGTTTTACCAATTGAGTGTATCGAAAAACTTGAACCCATGACCTCAAGAATCACGAGGCCTCCTCTTTACCAATAGGAGAAGGCGTCGAAGAGCTAACATGAGAGTTCCGTTTCAAGGACGCTATCATAACATTATTAAGAATACATTTGGTGCATTACGTGGTGCTCCCAAATCAATTAAATTACTGAAGCACCTATTTTTTTTTTCGATTATAAAGATGAATGAACTTAATTATAATTATATATATATATATATATATATATTTCATATCATAGCATTTTAGTGGAATGTGATTGATTAGAGAGAGTTATGTAATATATTTTTTCATATTAACATTTCTTAACATGAAAATTTTTTGCCGTACATTCTTCTTTTCAAAGAGGCTTAATAGCAATTTGGAAGACCAAAATGAAATCAATATACTCAAAAATTCATTCAAACTGATTAATGGGTATGAGCACGAATCTTAGGTGATAAAGCCTTTAACTTATGTTAGTACCAAATTAGTAATAAATAAATGGGTTTTTATCATTTTAGGTCCCAAAAGTTTCGTGAGGGTTCAAAATGGACGTTAATGTATCAAAATAATTAATTTAGGCTATGACGTTTGAAAAAAGCTTCGATCAAGGGATTTTTTGACGGTTTCGTTAAAATTTTAACGAAAATGTACACACGTGCAAAACACGTGACTTTTTCAGAGGTTCGAAGGTAATTTTGCCCCCAGATAAAGTTTATGGTCTAAACTAATTTTTTTTTTCAATAAAACTAAGGGTATGTTCTCATGGACCTTTTTTCCCCGGTTTTTTGAGTTTTTGATTTTTCTCTCTCATTGATCCCACAGTTTTCTATCTATCTCTCTTTTACTTTTTACTTTAATCATTACAAAAACCCAAAAACCAAATCATTATAAATTTTCAACTAAATTAAATTTTAATTTCAAATCATTAATTATAATTTAAAAATAATATATATTAAATTAAAAATAATACCTTAACTAAAATAATAATCAATTAAAAACTCCTAATTATTTTAATTAAATAGCTAACTACATGTTAATGCTAATTATATATTAATTAAATAACTAATAATATATTTGTGTATTTCAATTAAAAACTCCTTAATTAATTAATTATTTTAATTAAATATCTTAATTAAATGTTTTTACCTTAATTAAGGTATCTACTTATTTTAATTAGATATTTTAATTAAATACCTTAATTAATTACTTTAAGTAAATATCTTAATTAATTACCTTCACCAACCCCATCCCCCTTCACCGACGCCGCCACCTTCCGCAAATTATATCGTGTGCTTAGGTATTTAATGTCTAATAAAGTATGCCCATTTTTTTTATAAAATGTACATAAAATTTATAAATTATGTATATAATATGAATATAAAATTTACATAATAATTATAAACATGATAATTAAATAATTTATATGTATTTTATATTTACATTATGTACATAATTTATGTACATTTGTGAAAAAAAAAATAAACTCTAGGTATGCCTAAGCATACCAATTGCCCACCTTCACCACCCCCCACCTCCTTCTCTCTCTCACCATCATCCTTCCACCCTAGCCACCAATACACACCATCGCACATCACCCATCACCACCCATCTCACCTCTCACCTCTCCCCTGCTCCCTCTCGATTTCTCTCACTCACACCTTCTCTCACTCACGTCAGAGTCCCCTTGTCTGCTCCCTTGCGCCACCAGAAACTCCGGCGCCCACCAACCAACAACCGTACAGCCTTCCCCCTTTGTTCCCATAGCAGTAACTCCCCGTCAGAGTCCCCTCGCCTGCTCCCTTCGCTATTCTTTAAGCAGAGATCGATCGATTTAGCGATCAATTTGCTTTGGGGGCTTCGTTGGAATTTATCTGATTCGTCGCATGTTGCCTAATTGTAGATCCGTTTCATACGGCGGTCTTTTGGGCGAGTGTTTCCCTCGTTAGTCTAATGGTCAAGGGCGTTTCACGCCGCAACTTGAGCCGAGGTTCTCCCTTCCCTGTTTGGACGAGCATTTGTCTGGGTTTGTGTGGTGGCGATTGACGACGTACAAGCGATGATTCCTTTTTTCCTGCAAAGCAATTTGTCCGATGAGTTTATGTAATTTTGCATCGTTCAGCAAATTCATCGTCTGGGTTCGATTTGATGATTAATTCTTGGGATGGCTGGTGAAAGTTTGAGAGAGGGAGGTAGAAATCGATAGAGAGAATGGGGAAGAATGGTGGAACTGGGGATGGTGGGTGGCGATGGAGGATGGTGGCAGGTGTGGGGTTTGAACGGAAATGGAGGTTTTGGGCTGTGGGAGGAGGGGCGATTGTTCGGTGGGATATGTGAGAACGGGGGAGGGATTTGTGGGGTAGGTGGGTTTTAGGGGATTTTTTATTTAAAGATTTTAATTTAAATCATAAACTTAATTTGAATGTAAATTCATTTTTACATTTATGAAAAATTTACGTGTTTTGTACGTGAGAATATTTTTATTATATTTTTAATGAAATCGCAAAAAATTCCCTTGATCGATTTTTTTTTTTAACATTAGGATCTAAATTGATTATTTTGGTAAATTGACGTCCATTTTGAATCCCCACAAAAAATTTGAAATCTAAAATGATAAAACTCTAAATAAATATAATACATGTTTATTACCAATACCTGTAAATTAAATTTACTTGCTAAAATGAAAATATTTACTAAAAATAAGTTTTATAGTTATTAATGAACAATTATAAGAATACTTAATTACTAATTAAATTTTGTTAAAGAAAAAAATGGTAATAATCTTCAGAAAAATTATATAAGTTGTGATATAAAATAAATGTGTGTGAAAATTAGACAAAAGTAAAAAATGATTACATTGAATAATATGAATAAAATTAATATAATCAACAAATGGGCTGATGATCAACAGTTTTTATTTTCCATTTTCTTTATTGGGTTTGTTGGATAGGAGGTGGGTGATATTGATGTAGTAGCAGTTTTTTAATAATCATTAGCCTGTTGTAAATATTTTTTGATAGTTTTGAGTCTTTCTATTATTATCTAAATTATCAAGGGTGTAAAGTGTAAAATTTGATTATATAAATAAGGTTCAAGGTTGAAGATCAGAAACAATTTTTATTTCATCTTCTTCCATTTCTCTATGCTCAGCTCCGTCTCACATACACACACAGCACCAGCTCCGCACACACACACATATTTGGTTTGCAAATTTGTGTTTCAAACACGTTATCAGCACGAAGCTTTAATCAACTGAGAGTTTACTCTTGAAGGTAATCTTTGTAAAGTTTGTTCAATCTTTATATAGATATTATAAATATATATATTCAAAATTATTGAAAGAAAGCAGAGGCTTTGAGTTTTCAATTTAACTGGATGTAATTTTCGTCCAAGTTTCTGCCTCTTTCGTAGGGTTTGGCTGGACTGCCAACCATATTTTGTTTATAAGGAACCTAATAACAAAACTCAAAGGCAAAGACGGAAGGTTGGATAAAGAGACCAACGAAATTTTTGCTGAATCGGAAAATTTTAATTTCGATCAATTCGATTCCGTCAGTGGTTTTAACCGAAAGGAAAATCAAAATTGATTGATGGGTTTTGTTCACCGTGAATAGACGAAGAGTTTGATGAAAGAATTGCGGCCAACGGATACCTGAAAGTTATTAACGTGGCTGCCGGTGTCCCGTCCTGTCGCCGGAGAAGATGAATTCACAGTTTTTCTTTATTTTGACTATGCGTTATTGTTAGTCATGTTAGAAATAGAAGAAAGATGAATAAGTTTTCATTGTATTTCTTTGTGATAGGAAACAATCCTTTTATAGGAGTACATTGATGTAATTAGGTAGAGATTTTCTCCAATTAGCATAATCCTAGGAAGGAAATATTCTCCAATTAAAGAGAATATTTCCTCACATGTCTATTTTCTAACACTCCCCCTCAAGTTGGACGGTGGGATCACCGACGCCCAACTTGCTCAAAGCTTCGA
>JAOWAN010081164.1:0-10481 GCA_028566635.1 Lobelia cardinalis
CTCTTACTTTTTACTTTAATCATTACAAAAACCCAAAACCAAATCAATAAAATCACTCACAAGAACACACCCTATGTATGTTGTATTATTAATTTATAGAACGGGATGTCCGATAAAAAAATTGAAACTTGGTTTAAAACAAATGTTTTCACTAAAATTTTCGCTCATGCCCCTATATAAATCATCTTTCTCAATCTATTTGTAACTTCTTAATTTTGGCAAACACTCTCCTACACCATTCTTCGGTAATTCTGAGTCCCGATAACCAATCACTATTGAGTGTCTGTTTACCTATAAGAATTCTAAATATTGTCTTACCAAAAGTAGGGAGAGAGAGAGAGAGTTTTTCGTACTCCCGTGTTCCGTATGACTCGGATGGTTATCATATGAATTGAAGAACGGTTACTAGCAAAAGGTTGTTGTTGTAGCTATTGTAAGTAAGTATTAGTAAGCTTGCTGGCAGCCAAAAACAAACTTGAACAAAGCCAATAGCAAATTTGAACAAAAGAGACTGCTGTTATACTTGTTTATACTAACAAATTTACTTACCAGCAACAACCTTTCATTGATGATCATATAATGTACATGACAACCATCTGAATTATACCAAGCACAGAAATATGAAAAGCTACCGAATCCTCAATTGTTATACGGAGTGCCTAGACACTCCTTGCTTATGGAGTGCCTTAATGCACATAGGCGTTATAAAATATACACATAACATAATTACAATGCACATAACATAATAAGTAATGCACATAAAGATAAATATGTGCATAATTTATAACTATTATGTGCATTATGACACTCTTAGTACGGAGTGCCTAGGCACTCCATATAATTTTCACCGAATCCTTGCCCACACAACACGGATTCGGCAATGAAATCTAAGAGTACATACCAATTAGGTAGGCTTCATGTCCAGCTTGCTATTTGCTTAGATAACAAGGATATGCATGTCTTGTGTTTGACCAGTTAAGAGAGGTGAATGAACGGAAATTTAGTTAAGATTTTTACTCTCAACACACCACAAGACTGGATTTCGCAAGTGAAAACGCAACTTAATGGGGATTGGATGCACATGCTAGTTTGAATAAGCGTTTTATAAAAGTGATTTTTTAAAATTGATTATTAAAAACTCAGTTTTCGAAAAGTAATTTTTACAGAATCAATTTTGTGTTTGGTAACTATATTTTATAAGTGCGTTAAAACAAAAGTGATTTATAATTTGTGTTTGGTTACCACATCAAAAAGTGATTATAAGAATATTATTCTCAAAAATAAAGATTTGTAAAAGTGATTCTCGGAGAAGCAGTTTGGAAAGTGATTCTGAGATAACGCTATTTTGTGCGTTTTGAGATGAAACGCTAAATTGATTTTTCTTGCCAAACATGTCCGTCTAAATTGAAAAATCAATTTTAAGGTTCAAAAGCACTTTTGGACAGCGAAAACGCAATGCCAAACTATCCCAATGGGTTAAATAATTAAATTATTTATCAATTGATCATAATATTTAAAATTAAAAAGTAACAGATATATAACAATAAACAAGTGAGATCAATGAGAGACAGAAAGTGAACTGTAAAAATATATTAATTCGGGGTAAAAAACTTGCAACCGGATTCCCACATGCATGGTTTACTCGTAACTTTTGTAAATGATCACTTTTACCGTAATGTAAGCTCACATTCTTAAAAAATGTTTGAAATATACAAATTATTAAGGGTTGTGACAATTACCAAAATTAGACATGCCACGGAAGCCTTGGTAGTAGGCTTGTTACACAAATCAAGTCGGCTCGAAAATAAGCTCTAGGTTCGGCTCTAGACAAGCTCGAATAGGGTTTTAGGACTTAATATGTTGTCGAACCTTAGTCGAACTAGATCTCAATAAGAATTGATTTTTTGAAAAAAAATTACTAGAGCTCGATACCAATTCAATAAACTCGATAAAAACTCAAATATTGAGTTGATAAGCTAGAAAAAAGCTCGATTATAAGGATTGATTTTTTGGAAAAAACAAAATAATTAACGTAGTGGGAAAAACGCCCAAGCTCGAGTCAGGCTCAATATGGCTCGAGTTTGAGCCCCACTCGAGTACCTCAATAACGGCCGCGAACAGCTCCATAACTTAATGAACTTGAGATCAAACTGGATTTAAGTCCGAGCTCAATAATTGAAGCTCGACTAGCTAATAAGTTTTTAATAAGCTCGAACTCGATTACGCGAAACTCGACACGGTACGACCATACTTGAAAGGAGAGGGAGTTATATATTAATTCACTGTAGTGTAATTATTTTGAAGCTGAGGTAGTTCACGATGATGCTTTTTGAGTGTTTAAGAATGCGCCGAGTTAAACCTTCAGGGCATATTTTAATTGATAAAGCTTTGGATAGTGTAGTGCTTCACGATTTGCTTCATCCACCATTTACAAATGCACGAAAAATGGAGCTCCTGTCGTTGGAGTTCAACATTTAAGAATAGGCCGGATTAAGATTTTAACAATGGGAGTGTGGGACGATGGTACATTCACTAGTAGTACTATAAATGGAGGTGAATAAGTAGGAAGCATGTGGAATGGCCATCACCTAAGTTGGGTCATAGGCTCATAATGGAAGCATGCTGAGGTGAAGGTGATTGGTTGAGCAAAAAAACTAAGGATCAGATATTATCACATATCACCTATATCATCAACATCGTTAACATCATTAATATCATCAATATCACACTCAAATATCATCAAATATTATATATCAATATCAAACACTTTTCATCTATTACCCCTATACATACACACTCTCACAAATCAATTCAAATATTTCACATCACATTCTCTCTCCACTTTTCTCAATTTTCTCTTCATATTTAACCTTTCATATCACATTCTCTCTCCTCACATCATATTAAAACCTTTCACATCACGAGGATAATTTGATCTTTTAATTCATAAACTCATATGACTCATATCATCCCATATTTATATTATAAATAGTACCATATCATTTCATATTAACATATATAATTTTCGTGATCGAACCTAAAGAAAAGCTGGCGAAAGAAATTGTCCTTTTTACTTTGAGGAGTTGTTGGGATGGGAACCAATGGAAAGGGGGAATTGGTAGGAGTAGAAAACAAAAGTTTGGTTCCTTTTCCAAAAAAAATTGATGATAGGGGACCTCATGTCATATGGAATACATATTTAGCTTCAATTTATGTGCTGGAAATGGAATGGCAACTCATAGCTCTACTACAAATTTACCTAAGAAGCTGTCGATTGCCTAGTGTCGGTCGGACTGTCAATTCCGTTTTTGAGCCTCCCTCCTCCCACAATTCCCACAATTGATCTTAAAATTCTACTTTCTTTGAGACTTATCAAACTCCTTTCGCAGTCATATGTAAAACAAATATTCTAATATATGAATTTAGTATTTTGTTCAAGTTTCATCTCAGAAATTACTACTAAGTGCGATGATCAGAGTGAGAGGCGACTTGAAGACTAGACGAGAGTGAAATTGGACCGGAGTCTTGTATGATAGTCGACCAGTCGGTACGATAAAGCAATCGTACAAAAAATTTATGTTATTGACGCCGACATCATTTTACATATATACCCTTTTATTTTATTTTCTTATTACTTTCTTTCTTTCTTTCTAGTTCATTTGTGTAAAATTCCTTCAAATAATTTAAAATCAGTGCAATTATTAGTTGTCTTTATTAGTGCTTGATGATTAATTATTAGTTAGTATATGCAAAAATTCTACATGTACTAAATTATTAAGAAAATATGCATAAAATAACTAGAGAATTCGTTAACAAATTACACATATTGCAAACTTTATTTTTCGAAATGTTGAACCACTCTTTGATGTGAGAAAAATAAATGCATTTTTTATTCTTAATCACTGATTCTAAATATAAAATTGTGTTTCTTGATGTAACAATATAAACAGTAAAATTAATTTTTTATTCTTAATTACTGATTCTAAATATCATTCTCCATATTTTTCAGTTTATTTTTTTTAAAAATAAAATCAACTTTTGTAGATATAACAAGTTTCTGTAAATTTAATTATAATATCAAATTATTGTAAATTTAATTATAATATCAAATTATTATAAATTTAATTATAAAATTTAACTTTTATATTAATAATAATATTAACATTTTAAGTTCATTATTTTTATTTTTCTATAGTGCAATGTATCATTCACGGATAAGAACATACACTAGTGAAAAAATCTTTATTATAAATGGGCTCACTCTTTACTATTCATAAATTTGATGTTTGTAACAGTAAATACACTTGCAAGACTGATGCCACTGTTAGTCTGTTACACAATGATTACACACTCCTCTCTATTCTCTCTTTTCCTTTTCTTTTTTTCTTTTGGATTGATGTACACTTAGCTAAAAGCAGCATTTTTCGATGACCCATTTGATTATTTTGAACTAATTTTCAAAATCATAATATAAATTATTTTTTTAATTTCATATTCTCAAATATAATTTTTTTTTTAAAATTATATTTACTTTGGGCACAGACATTTTCTAGTACACATATAAAACACAATGGGGAATATCTTTTAAGCCAAGTAGCCCAACAGATTGCTAAGGAGTAAGACACCAATCAAAATCAAAACATGAAGAAGAATTCCCACCCTGTCTCAATTAAGCGCTTTCGAGCCATATAACAATGCCCAATTGTCCCCCAACTCCTCAGAGACTAGAGTACAAGTGAGGTGTCCAACCCACCCGGCAATCTCTACCTCATTTTAGTTTTAATAGCCACAACAACAACATTCAACAATTTCCCATGTAGTAAAAGAAACTTCATTTGTATGGATGATTTTCGATATGATATATATTTTTTATTTGAGAATAGAAATTACCTATTTTCTCTTCAAATTTAAATAATTACATAACATTAATGAGGAGAAAAAGAGAGAAAGGGAGTGATAGTTGTAAATTGATGGAATATTTAGTACTCCTTTCGTTTCGATTTAAAATGTTGCTTTCAGAACAATTAAAACGAAATGAACAAAGTATGATATAAATGTGTGTATATGAATATATGTAAAAATGGTAGGTAAGAGAGAGAAATCGGTGTTTTTAAAACTTACTTGAACATCAATTTTATCATTTTTTTTTTCAACTAATGGACAAAAACTTCATTTGCAAATGCACCCTTACAAGTTGCTTTGGGCTTTCTTCCTATGTGGAGAAAGACCCAATAAGTGAAAGTCCACTGATCTCACTTAATTAAGTGGAGAGAGACCAGATTAGGGTAAGAGGGAGAGTTTTGATTTAAGAGAACACGTTAAGAGAAGTTCGTAACACTGGTTCTTCAATCTGGACGATGGGATCGTTGAGAAGTTCTATGAGCAGAGAGATATCAGCCTCATACAGAAGCAGTTTTTTCTGACTTTTTGATTTCTTCTTGTTTTCTATTTCATTGTTCTTGACTTGTTCTTTTGCTTATTGTTGAGCACTATTTTGTGCTAGAATTTGAGACTCTCTTGTACCTGATTTGATTATAGTGGAGATTGGTTAGCTGACTTGTGCCCGTGATTTTTACTTCTCATATTGAGAAGGTTTTCAATGTTAAAATCTTTGGTATCTGTTTTGGTGTGATTTTTGTTGCTGCTATTATTTTTTATTGCTCCTCATAGATTCTTACAAGTTGAAAAATTATTATCCGCTACAAATTACTCTGGTTGAATTGTCGTTTTATTATTCCTTGAATTTTCCATATCAGAATCATCACCGAGTACTTAGTTGTCCTACTCATTTTGAAGCCACCTTGAAGCATCAGAAAAATTGCTAAACGTCGTTTTTCCATCAGGGTCTCAAAAAAAAAAATGAAAAAAGGATGAATACATTTGATGTTCCAGTTTCTTGACACGTTCGTCATTTGGAAATTGGAATGGACTGATGATGGATCATAATAAGTGACAGCATGAATGTCAAGGCAACGATTCTAATAGTAGTTTTACATAAAAACAGAGTCACTCGAGAGGTCATTTTCCCTCCCCAATTTTGTCAAGTTCCAACAAAATCAAGTCGGTCGAAGTTGACTCCTCAGGCTATTTTTTATTATTTTCAATCACATTTAATGTTAGTTTGATGAATAATTAACCAAAATTTATGTTTAAATGTCGAAACCTATTGTTCTTTACGTCTCAAAATAAATGACTATTTATTTTTGATTGAATACAAATATTTGTCATTCATATTGCAACGATTAGTGTATAATTTTGTGAGTTGTTACTGTGTATAGGTTTAGGTTTCAATCGTTTAATACTAAATTCTATACTTGATTCTATAATTTTTATTGCTGAACAGAAAGAAAAAAGTTTAAAAGGAAAATTTCATTGCAAAACAAGTGTTTAAAGCGATATATATAACATGATTTGGAAAGATAAAGTAATCTATCGCAAAAATTTCTTTCCCTATCACCCCCGAATCTTAACAACATCCTCACCATACACCTCCCAAACTTACTCTTTCTCCTCTATCACCCTAACATTCATTTCCCTACCACTTTTTTGGCCTCATTTCTTACTTAGAGGCCACACCCTACATCTTATCAATCTTAACCTTCTGACCCTCAGATACATTCATTCTAAATCCTTCCGTTTATTCCTCCTTATCAACCTTAATTTATCTATCTCAATTGTTTTCCTTAAGGCTTCTGTTTAACCCTTTCTACCCATCTGACCAGGAGATGGGGGATGTATATGGCACCTCTGATTTTGACTTAGTTGTCCTGTCTCCTGTCAGATCCCTCTCTTCTCACCATGAGTCCCCTCCTACAGACCCTCACCCTTTTGGCCCTCCCAGTCCACCACATTTCCCTCAAACCTCTGGCCCTTCTTATGTCAATATTAAATCAGCCATCCTTGACACCTCTGAAACCACACTTTCAACAGTCAGAAAGGTCCTTGCGAGGCAGGAGTAGATGCAGGACCATATCAATAGGCTTGAGATAAACACCAAGCTGGAACTTGAGGTGGTTAAGATGGGTCAAGAGGAGACCAACCAGAGGCTTTTGACTGCTATTGATATAATGATGATTTCCACACTAAGCATTATGTTAACAATGCCATTGCCAAGGTTGTTAAGCTGCAACTGGGGAAGAGTCCAGAAGAGAACCTATCACATAAATTCTAAAAAAGCATATATTTTAAGCTCCAAAATTTTCGTGGGAGTTTATTTTGAACGTCAATGTACCAAAAGTTTCAATTTGATCCATATCGTTTGAAAAATGTTTCAATCAAAGGTTTTTTAAACGATTTCGATAGAAATCAAACGGAAATGTACCGTACAAAAACACGTGAGTTTTTCAAGTTTTTTTTTTTTTTTTTTTTTTTTTGCTATTTTACACCCATGTTTAGTTTAGGGTTAAAATTAAAATCATAAAAAAAAAAAACTAAAACACCCACAAATCCCTCCCCCCCCCCTTTCGTCCTAACCCACCAAAACAGCCGCCCCTTCTCCCTCTTCTCGCTCCCTTCTCCCTCACGATCCCCACAGCTCCAAAACCTCCAAAGCCATTTGTCTCCTTCCCGTCGACCACCACGTCCCTAAATCATACTTGGAAAGGGTGGACAATTAGCTAGAGTAGGGGGTGCTATAGCGAAACTGATTTCAAATGAGGGGAAATCGACCACAGTCAAATTACCTTCTCGGGAGGTCTGTTTGATCTCCAAAAACTGCTGAGCAACAGTCGGACAAGTGAACCACCGCCCACTTTCTTCTCCCTTTAACCCACCACCCTCTCCAACCCTCCATCCTCTATTAACTCTGGTGCCCCTCCTCTCTATCCATCTTCATAACCCATATCCAAACTGCCACCATCCTCACTCCCCCAAAAAAATTCTATTGTCGTTCTACTTTCCACTCTCTCACAAAATTTTATAGCCACCCACCTCTACCCAAGAATCATCAATCGAACCCCCACCTGCCATCTTCATCACCAAACCAACCTCTACAACTGAGACACTAGCAACAAAATCCACACCCATCACTCCATCTCCATGGACAACATCAAAGGTAAAAAATTCGAACACCGACTCTGTCCTCGTTCAGATCGGCTGTCCATCGTTTAGATCTAGTGATGAAGGGATTTTGGGAGTGTCGATATTGCCGGAGACCTCAATCGAGTGGCTGGTGCGTCGAGATGGTATTCGTTATGTGGTTTTCGGGCGACAAAATTACCAGCCTACTCCCAATGCTGCTATCCATGTGGGTGATTTCCTAAAAGGCTTATAATGCATCTAATGGTTCAATCGGATTTCAGATCGATGCGTTTACCTACAGGTGGTTGACAATGGCAGTAATGCACTGCATATGAGTGGTGGTGACGGTGGTACCCCAAGCTCCATTAATGGTGGAATAAGGATGGGTTGTTTGGGTAAGGTGAATAGAGGCGGTGATGGGTAGAGATTGGTAGAAGGTGGTAGCGGTGATGAGTTGCCAAAGCCGAGGAATGGTGCACTGGTTTAGGAGTGGCGAATTCACCGCCACAGGTGAAAGAGTGAGGGGGGGTGTGACGGCGGTGACGATGGTGACAGTTGCAGTGGTAAAAATTAATGACGGTAAAAATCATTAACTAGATGAAAATTAATTAAAGTAATTTTAATTAATTAAATAAGTTATGAATTAATTAGGGTAAAATTTTAAACTAAGGCATTGATTAGGTTAATTAAGATAATTTTAATTAAGGTATGAATTAGTTAGGATAATTTTTTTAAGTTAAGATATGAATTTTGTGGTAATTTAATAAAAGTATGAATTAATTAAGGTTAAAATTTTAATTTAATATTAATTATCATTAATTTAGGTATTTATAATTATATATGAATTTAAAATTATGTAATTGATTCTTATTTGAGCATATGTAATTAAATTGTAATATAACTATAAATTTAATTAAGGTGTTATTTTAATTAAAATATGATGCTGATGAGCCCTGGCCCATCGTTGAGGCCCAATACCAGCCCAAAGGTCAAGGCCCAAGAGATTGGCCCACCACTCAACCCAACTATAGCGAAGGAGCACCCGGGGCGGCCAGGAGCTTAGCCCAACGGGCGGCCTCATGGTGGACCTCCCCGCCCAGACAAGCAGCTCCACGAAGCGTGCATGCCTAACACAAGCCCGCCTTGCAACACATTCTAGGCGGCCATCCAAAATGCACGTCACCCTTCTGTATCCTCTCCTACAAGGGCGGCCATCCAGCACTTGCCTCTCCTGATCAGGAGTCAAAACTCTTTAAACGGAAGCCTGAGGACTTTTCTTATCCAAGACCAAGTCTTCCGCCGATCAACAAGGGAGACAATTACGCCTGTCGTTACTCCCACATCACAGCCACGCCTCCACCTCGCCTAGCAACAAGGAATGAGTAATTCTAGCCAAACGGTTACCTTGCCATCAATGGTCATCCACTCAACACCTATAAAAGCCCCTCTAATAGGACCTTGGGAGGTACCTTCGCATTCTCACATACTAAATTGCTGCCAAAGCACATTCTGCATTCATAAGCATATGTGTGCAATCCTCTTTACGTTCTCTTCAGAACTAATTAGGGTTCCACAGCATTTCCCTACGGGAACTTACTCTCACGCCGGAGCGTACGAGCGAGGCCAAGCCTTGCTCATCACGTAAGGTGTTTCTTGTCTTATTTCTGGCTAACAGGTGACACGGAGGATCACATTTGTGCCACTATTCAGCTGACACGTGAATTGAGACGATTCGGGCTCGATCAGATATGAACTGTTGTTATTTCAATTTAGGTAATTATAAATATATTATAAATAATTTTTTTAACTTTTACTCATAATTAATGATTTAAAGTTAAAATTTTAGTTTACTTTTGAAAATTTGAAATTGGAGAATATTTAATATTTAATTTTAAAATTTTCTATTTAGATCATAAACTTTACCTGGGGACAAAATGATGGAAAAACTGTTGAAAAATTCATGTAATTTGCATGTGAGTTCAATTTTATTAGGTTTCTAATGAAACTGTCTAAAAAATCATTGATTTTTTTTTCTAAAATTTAGGGTCTAAATTGAATCTTTTATTACATTGACGTCCGTTTTAAACCCTCACGAAAACTTTGAGACCTGAAATTTTAAAAACTCTTTCACATACAAACACTTAACACATTTATCTTATAAATGGGCTCAGTGGAGCCCACACAAATGAATAGTACTATTTGACCTAATTTTCAGTGTAAAACAGAAAGGTGTGTGTGAAAATTGAGGAGAGGATTTGGAAAGGGGAAAATGTGTTGAAAAAGTGGTGGGTGCGTGGGATTGAGATTAATAAAAATATATATATTTATGTGTGGATGTGTGGGTGTGTGGGGGAAGGGGGATAAAGAATATGATTGTGTGGTGTATGTTGGGAAGGGAGAGAGAGAGGTATTAAAAAATGTTATATTTTATGTGTAATTTTTTTTATTTGACTCAATTAATT
>JAOWAN010081175.1:0-10481 GCA_028566635.1 Lobelia cardinalis
TTAGTTCAGAAATTGATATGAAAAATTCATTGGGGTGTTGATTTCTTCTTCATCTTCTCCATCTTATACTGATTTGGGTACTTTTATTTTTATTTTTTATTTTATTAAATGTTTTAATTTCGATTTGAGTGATTTGATTTGGATGTGAATGTTCGATTTTGGTAGCGATGGGGCAGGAGAGGCGATGAGCAGCAACAACAGCTTGAATTTTCATTATTTTTTCCTTTGTTAATTTGATAAATTGTTCAAAAATTTATTTTTATTTTCATAATTATATAAATTGGTTATACGTGGCATTTTTTGATTGGAGAGAGTGGGTGTAAAGTTTTGGCATCGAGGCTGAGATTTGGGAGACGAGCTCTCAGACTTTCCCCAAGAATAGGTTACCCCAATGGCAAAGTCTGAGATTGAGAGTTTTGAGACTCTCTCTCAGACTCCCAAAAGACCCGCGTTGGAGCCTTGGAGGTGCCCTAAGGTTTCGATCATGAGTCTAATATATCTCAATATTATAATATCATTCATATCATCCATATAATTTATATATATTACACACTAATATTATTTAATATCATATATTAACATCAAATAATTTTCATCTGGTATCATTATATTTATACCTATACACCTCACAAATAAATTTAAAATTTTTACATCATATTTTCTTTCCTTTTTTCTCCATCCTCTTTCTAAAAGACAGTTGATACTATTATTCATTGAAAGCTAGAGAATTGCACGAAATGTAATTAACTACAAAAAGAATACATAGGCTACACACCATAAAAATACTCTATAGAGCACAGGCCATAAGTATGTAGCATGAGCTTGACGCGAAATTATATTGAAAAATTAAAGTTCAATATGTTTTGCTATGATCAGTCATAAAGATTGGACATTGTATTACTTTATAAGGTCACTATATTTATAGGGTTAACCTTACAAATGATCTCTGAACTTCGTGCAATTTCATTAATAGTTTTTCTGTTTTAAAAAATTTTATTTTTAGTCAAATTTTATAAAATTGGCTCATAAATAGTCTCTAAGATCAATTAAACGTTAATTTAATTGTTGAGTGTCATATATTTGTAACGTGAGGAAGGTAATAATGAAAAACCACAAATTTATTCAACTTCCCTGATAAATTATCCAAACACACACACACACACACACACTCTTCTTCTTCTTCTTGGAAAATTCCCTATCTCACTCTCTCGTTTTTCTCCTTCGTCGTCATCGTACCTTCCCTTGAATCTACCGCTTCCTTCTCACTTCTTTTACTCGCAACCAGCTGTTTTCGATTTTGGATCGGGCTTCACGTCCTCGTTGCCGGTTAAAACCGGCTTCGACTCCATGCCGCCTTCGGCGAAGCTTTTCTCCTCTTGATTTACCGACGAATTCGACTCCAGATCTATTCGTTTTGGAGTCCGTCTCCAGATCTTCTCGTCTTCCAATCTCCATCTCCTCGAATCTTGCTTTTCATTTATGTTTTGGTTGTTTATTTCAAAATTAATCCTCTTCTGAAGAAGACCGGGTCACTTTTTATTCTTTCTTGCATGAGTACTTTGGTTTTTGTTAGATGGTTAATCATCAGTTCACGCGGGTCAATTAATTGGTCTCGGTATAAAATTGGGGAATGAAGCCCACCAAGAAGCAATAAGGAAGAAGATAGAAGAGACTATAAGAAAATTGTATCACGAACAGAACCTCAAGAATATCGGGGGAGCCGACAGAGCAACCAGCTGCAGCCCGCCACCGGAACAAGAACAACCAACGACACCGTCGACATCCTTCAATAACATTACCAGTATTACGGCCGACGAAGTTCAGTAGCTTCTATTGCATTATTAATATCTGTAGCTTCAATAACATGATCACTATTACTACATCTCCAAAATTATTTTGGGTTTACCGTGTTCTTTGATCTGGCGAATTTCTGAAAAAATTGCAGACTGTTAAAGTGACGTAGCTGATTTCAAGTGCCTGTGATTTGAAGTCAATACTAATATGATTTTAATCTACCAAGTAGGGTTGGATTCATTGAATGAGATTTGGGGATTTCGCGTTGAATTCATATTTTGACCGTCAGAGGGTTTCGGCATGGGAAGAAGGGGAAAGAAGAATAATTGTATCAATGGTCGGAGTAAACGGTCAAAATTAACCCTTAACTAATTAAGAGATTATTTATGAGTCAATTTTATAATTTTGACCAAAATTAATAATTTTCTAAGATCGAGAACTATCCATAAAATTGTGCAAAATTAAAAAATTATTTATGAAATTAATCCATATTTATATCATGCATATTTGTAATAATTACTTCGTCTTCCTTTAAGAGTGATTTTTTTTTTTATTGTCTCGCTTTGAAAAGAAATATTTTCGATTTTAGGCTAACTCATTTAATAACATTAACCCTTTATTATTATTTTTTTTTTTTTTTGCAATAAGTAAAAGTAGGTCACATATTTTCAACCATTTCATTAATTAAAAATGTGCGTATGTATAATCAAAGTGTCACTTTTGATAAGGGGTACGTAGAGAGCAACATTTTTGGACCAAAACAAAGAAAAAAGAAAAGGAAAATGTTTTTGCCTCCCATTTTTCAATGTTTCAAACTTAATTACTTTACTTTTTCCCTTTAATTCAGGCTCTAACCTTTAATAATGTTTTTGCATATCATGAATTCTAACAATAATCCATGTTTAAATATTGGAGGATATAAATCTATATATTAAGCTCAAATCAAAATCCAAATTATGATCGACATAACAACAATTAATTAGTAATTAAGCAAAACAGGGAAATAGCAATTCATTACATTAACATGTTATAATTTACTTTGCAAATTATTTGTGCTTGATTAGCCAGCCAGCCAGCATGATAACATAATAAAGCTTAAACGAAACATAGTGCTCTCATCAGATCTTCGTCTCCAATTTCTTAGCCTCTAGGTCTAGGGTTAGTAATAGTATCAGGTCGGCATTGAGTAGCACCTGCCTCACCCTGAAACGATGCAGAACTATATATATAAACATGTATGCATATATAATAATATTGTAGCATGTTAAATTCGAATTAATGATTATATACATATATATATATGTATGTATTATTGGATTTTGAAACGAATATGAAATAAATTGACAAATATAGTATGTAGTTAGATTCAAAAAAGTTTAATGAAAAAACAAATAGACAAATAAAAAACTACACCACTATAAGAAATCTTCCATGTTTGCCATCAATACCATTCATTTTTCTTATAGTTGAATTAGTAATAATTTTAGTTTTATTTTGTTGATCCAACCAAATAGATGGTTAAAAGATCAGCAAGTATAATTAATTGAATATATTGATGTAAATCAAATTTGCTTCACAAAAATGCTTGCGAGTAAAATCATTTGCAACATGTATAATGCGACAAAAATAAAGATCTTAGAAGCGATTGTCAACGTCCAACATATATAATGCGACAAAAATAAAGATCTTAATAGCGATTGCCAACAATATCCTACATATATAATGCAACAAAAATAAAGATCTTAGTAGCTATTACCAATGTCCAATACGACAAAGTAACGATCTTAGTACTGATTGCCAATTAATTAGTACGACAAATGCATAATATCAATTACAGTATGACAAATTTTACCCTCTAAGTGTTATAAGTTGTACGGAAGACAGACATACATCAATATTGAATTTTGAGATCGTTGTTATAGGCAAGATTAATCGAGCATTGTGAGGCTAAACGATTACCCGAAGGATTTGGTTAGTTACAAATAAGAAGCTCTCATTTTCTTTCTTTCTTTCCTTTTCAATTATTTTTCTTTAAAAGAACAAACAAATAAATTTGATGAGTATATTTATATTAATTGGTACCAAAACTGTGAGGGAACTGGTTCGATCTATTTCTATGCGCCTTTGAATCCCACCAGAAAAGGAAATATTAAGAAAGAAAATGAATCTGTAAAATAATAGTAGTAGTTAAGTACTAAAGGAATTATAAATTACAATTTTAATTAAATCAATTAATTAGTTAATAAAAAAGGAGCTTTATACAAATTAAGGAAAATCAGGGAACAATAATAATAGAGTAGAAAAAGGGTATAAATTAATATTAATATACCTTGAGAAAGATGGGACTTGGCTTTCCATGCCCTTCCTCCTGGGCTTTAAGCATCGCCAGTGCCCCTTCCTGTGATTGAATTACCAGCATATTAGTAATTATATATGCCTAGCTATAAAGGTTTTAAAGAAGAAAAAATTTGAAAAAAAAAAAAAGAAAAAGGAAAGAAGGAAATGCAAACCCTAAGTGCGGCAAGTTCATTTTTGGAGAGGGTTTTGGGTTCTTCCCTCATTAGCTTCTGATCCTCCTCAGTCATGACAAAGTTGAAGTCCATTCCAGCTTCCTATAGAGCTATCTCGATCTAGCTCTTTTGTGTTTCTTTCTTTCTCTTGTTTCTCTCTCTCTCTCTCTCTGTGGCCGGTGGTTGATCATATTTATGGAGAAGTGGGAAGGGAAGGGATCCAGCAAAGTAACGGATGGAATTAAGGCGATTGGAGGATTTGCGTGGATGAATGGATGGCGTGTTTTGCTCAGAGTTGAACAACAAACTTCTTGTTAAGCTTACTTACATTGCATGACTAACACATCGCTAATTTCTTTGTCCTCTCTCCCTCTCTCTCTCTCTATATATATATATACCTCCTCTCTCTCTCTATATCAAAATTATATCGAGTCGCCTAAATACTCCTAACAAATTACATGATTATCATATTAATAATATTAATGTAATTTCATATTCATGTTATGTACATTATTCATAATCTTCATATTCATCATGTTTTACGAAAATGGGCACTCTTAGTCTTAGTTAAAAATGCTTATACGCTCAGTATACTAATTACTCTCTCTCTCGGGCTATTTTGGATACGTACTATTTTCATATCTTGAACTCTTAAGAAGTATATTATATTTTCAAAATTTCATAATTAAATTGTTTATGTTGGATTTCTTTGGGAAATATTATAGCAATTGCATCATGTTGATTTTGGCTATGTCATGCCATTAACCCCAAAAAAAAAAAAAAAAAAAAAAATTGTTACTGATACATAACATTTTCTGCTTTTCCGGAAATGAAGAAATTAAACTCATTTGGCTTCCCCTAATTTAGAAATCAAAAACAGTCTCAAACTAAGTACTTTTCATATTTGCTAGCTTGGTCGGTCTATACGTCTATGATTTATTTCTATTTAATTTTAACTAGAGATTTGAAACATTCAAAACTTTAATTAACCTCCAAAACTCAAATGTCTTTTCCAGTTCAGAAACTAATTAGAACTAGTAAAGCAATTGTCCAAGTTCTTTTTTAGCTAGCTAGGTCATGATCTTATATATATAGTGTTAAATAAAATTTGATAAACTCATATTAAAGAAAAATAAATTAATTGAACTGAACTGAAGAACCACAAAAAAAAAAAAAAAAACAATATTGTCCATGAAATATTTTCAATCACCACTGCAAGACCAATTGAGGTACGTAAAGGTTAATTAACACTGTGCAATTAATGGAAACATATGATATCGCCTACTACGTACATCAGTAATCATCGATATCTTTTATTTATTTAGTAGTATTCGATAAAAAAACGTGATACTGCAACAACACGTATTCAACTTAATTAAAATGCTGCCCAAATACTCGTACGCCCGTGATGATCATTCTCTCTTCTCGGGTTAGCAGTTTGAATCTGATCAGTAGTGCCCGACTCGCCCTAAAAGCATATATACGTTGAAACAAGGTAATTAACGTCGCATTAATTTACTTGTACGAGGATATATAAATTAGTTTTGTAAAAAAGAAAATGTGATTGGAAAATTAGAGACTACATGACACACATTAGTATCATCATGGTGAAATATATATATATAGAGAGAGAGAGAAACGAAAAATGATGTATGTTTTGTTCATGTTCCACAATCAAATAACTGTATGTACATGACATCACTGCAATATTGGCAATTATTTCAATTTACTTTGATTTGAGCCATGACAGATTTAAAATTAAATTTCATTCAAAATCAAAATCAATCTAAAAACAAATTAATTCGACATAATACGACAGATCTAAATACATACCAAATCCGACATAATACAACAGATATAATGAATAGAGACTCAACGGCGTCAAATTAATTCAACATATATAATACGACAGATGATCCTAAATGGAATTAATTTAAGACCAAATGGCGACATAATACGACAAAATAATTATAATTTTGAGTCTCTGACAAATTTAGAGGAATTTATCAATGCAATTATGTATGCGCTAATTGCAGAATAATTAATTAATGAAATAAATTATTGATGGAAAATCACTATTCCCTTGGTTTTCTTCACTATAATAAGTAATTGCATTGGCCACAACGGATTAAGAATTTTGACAATGTAATGAGTGACAAGAATTTGATACATTATTATTATTATTATTAATAATGATCTATCAATTATATTAACAACTGTAAAAGTACTTAGAAAAAAGAGAGATAAAATGATGGTGATCAACAAACTAGAGCTAGTTTGAAACAAAATTAATATAAATCAATTTAAAAATAAAATAAAATAAAAAACATGCAAAAATAAAATAGCTGACGGTACTTCTTTCATTGGTGAGCTTAAATGCATGCTTAATAATTGCATTTTTTTTATTAAAAAAATATTCAATAATTTTAATTTATCATGTTATTAAATATATATGCATGAGAAGGGGAAAAAAATTTGAAATTCCAGTATTTCTATAAAACCTTAAATAAATAAAAATTTAGTAAAACTAACAAATCAAATTAACGGGAAGGGACTTACAGCTGGTGCTTGATCATGGACTACAGGGATTTGAATAACTTCATCAATGGTTACATCCTCCTACAATTAAAAGTATTAAACACGATGGAAATTGTAAGTCACTAATTATATTAATCATTACTATGCCGTAATTAATCTGCTACAAATTAAATATACAAGAAAATTAATAATTAACAATAATGTGAGTACTGAAACATATATAAAAGCACATAATTAAAAGTCGATCGATCGAACCCTAGATGGGATTGGTAATTAATGCTTCTTCCTGACGATCATCGGAGAGGGGTTTTGGTTCTTCCTGAATCTGCTGCTGCTGATCATGACCATCATCCTTTTCTGGCACACTAGACTTCTCCATTGTGTGCGTGTGTGTGTGTGTGTGAAATGGTGATCAAGGGAGGGAGCTGGATCATGAACCTCATTAATTTATGGGAAAAAGAGGGCAAAAAATGAAAGGTGCATGACAAAGTTTTTGTGACCAACTCTCCTTGTCTCTATTCTTCTTCTTCATTCAAGAACCCCCTACCTACCTATCTACCTACCTCCCTCCCTCTAGGCTCTATCTATCTTTCTCTCTGAAGTCGAATTCGAACTCGAACTCAAAACTTAAATATGTACTACCTTTTACCATGATCATTTCATATGAAACTTAAAGCGATGGATGATATGTTCCGCGCGCAATGGATTCGACAAGTTTTAATTAAATGCATGCATGCATTTCTTTCAAAACTACGAATAGACTCATATATTTTTGTGAATCTCAAAGGAGTAAAAAAATTAATTTTCATTCAACACTCGTACAGAATTATAATAGACTATATATTCACATTCCACTTGAATTTTCCCAATACTTAAGCTAAGGTGCTTACTCCATGCTGGATCTTTTTATGGGCTCTTACATCTAATATTATATGACCTATCATTTAAAGCTTCCCCCAAGTAAAATGATTTATTAAAGTTTAATGGGCCTATATTATATGACAGCTTATTAGAGTATGACTCGTATCTGTAGATGTCAATTAGGGATGACAATTTTTCAGAATTCGATCCAAACTCGATCATGATGCCCCGCTCCGAAAAATTCGATTTTTCATAATTTTTTAAGACCCGATCGGGTTCGAATTTAGGTTCCACCCCGCCCCGATTACTGTTATATCTATTTTTTTTAAAAAAATATGTACATAATATATATTGAAAAAGGGATATTTTTAGACTTTAAGTGCTTAAATTGAGTTACACTTATATCAAAAAAAAAATTAAAATAATTTTAAATTTTAATTATGAAAAAAATAAATTTTTATGAACGGGGCGGGTCCGGGTCTTTGCCATTGCGGGCGGGCCCGGATCGGGGGTGAGAAAATCGAGTCGGGTTCGATTTTAGAGATACACGCCCCTAACCCGTCCCGTTGCCATCCCTAATGTCAATACAGTCATTTTACATCCCGGTAACGATTGAGTAGGATTGTAATTAGGGACCTCATTGGATATTTTGAAATTAATCTTCAGATTCCTATCATCTGAGACAGTCAAATTTTTTTAACATATCAATGGAAAATCCATAGTTCGAAGGTCGAGTACAAGCTGCCGCTCAAGATCTTTACGATGATCTAATTACTTTCCCAGTTGATCCAATGATCAAAATAATACACTTTTGTATTTTAAAATAAGTGTCATATTTTTTTCATACGCATAAACAAAATTTTGCCTTCTTTTTTGGTACGTAAAGAAGTTTTTTCCAAGAAAATAATAGGGCTGATGAATTCACTAATAGAGAAGTGGTACTACTGGCAGAGTGGTGTGTTGGGCTTACGAACAAAATTTACGGCTGTTCTATCTTGGGCCATGAACAACATTTAATAATCATTTGAACATGATCTGCGGCCCAGTCTGTGGTCAACCTTGTAGTATTTTGACCTTTTTTTCTTTCATCTTCTATTATTATTATTATTATTATTATTATTATTATTATTATTATTATTATTATTATTTTATTATTATTGTTGTTGTTGTTGTTGTTTTTATTGTTGTTGTTGTTGTTGTTGTTTCGACTAATGTTTTATCATTGAGATTTGTTGGAATGTTTGAAAAAAAAAATTTGAGCAAAAATGGTGTATATTTTTCCCCAAAAATATCCCCAAGGCGAATGAGGAGGCATACCTCCCAACTTTTAATTTTGTCTTTCAATTTTCTAAAATCAACATTTCAAAGAAAGGGACAAAAGAGGAGTTAGATTGTCCTTCTCCAATTTGAAGGGCATAAATATCTCCCCAAATTTGAGGAGGTAAATAGAAAAAGGAGGAAAATTTGGCCGTTAACCGTCATTTTACATTTTTCTTCCACAAAAAGCATTCTCTAATGGTACGTTCAATACATAAAAAATATTTTTTCAAATTGTCTTTTTTAGTTGGTTACATAAATTATAATTTTGGGAGAGACAAATGAAAAAATTCCTCTTCATTTGTTGCTCCCACTTGAAAATGCTCTAATATTTGCCATTTCTAAGGATAAATTTAGTCACATATTAACAATCAAAATATCAGTGTTTAATAAATATCAAATCAATTGAGCATCTAATATTTTAAAATTTTAGAATTAATTTTATAAATGATTAAAACGAAATTAAAAAAAATAATAAGACATAATTTAGAATAAAATATTCGAACTTGAAAAGTATACATGTCCCAACTCGGAACTGTGTAGAAGTTGGAGAAACTATAGCATGGAACTTTTGGACGGATCATGTTGTGTAACAAATAGTAATATTTTATACTTTAAAAAGTCCTGAATGAGAGTTGATCACTAACCGCTGTTAATCATCAAACCTCCAAAGTAGCACGGGAATCATCTATTCCATTATGTGTTTGTGTATCACTATTTACATAACGATGTATCTATATATTATTTTCTCCGGTTCAAAATAGTTGATCTCTTGGGAACAAAATTTTATTTCAAAATAGCTGATGTTTAAGATAATTTTTCTTTAATATTCCTAAATTATCCTTCTGCCTCAAGTAATAATCTCAATTAATGCTTCTTAATTGATGCTTAATTTTTTTCAAGGAATCACTTCTGCTGCTTGGCTTTTCAACTTTCATGCTCTGTTACTTCAACATAAGTTCTCATTTCCAATAAAAATCATGACTCTTTACTTCAATTGGTGTGCTTAATTTTGATAGAGAGCTCTACAATAGAACAGTCAGCCACTTTGAGCACCAAGGATACTCACTTCATCCCACAAAAAATGAACACCAAGGATACTCACTTCATACCACAAAAATAGTCCTGTGATCTGATCCAATATGAACACCAAGGATACTTACTTCATACCAAGGAACTTATATTTTGGCTGGTGTAATGGAACCAGATTTTGAGGCAAAAGTTAATGAGAAAAAAATTTTTAAGAGCTTTTATGTTAGAAGGGGTAAAAATGGAAATATAATACATAATAAATGCTTTTTTTGGTTTATGGATTGAAACTGTAACGACTCGAGCCCGAAAACTCGGTCCGCTACCTAGCCCACCAACTGGCCCACACCTAGCACCGCATCTTGGGTCAACGGCCCATCACAGACGACCCAAAAGTCCATGGATGATTTGATGCTAGGTGGGTAGTAGGAG
>JAOWAN010081186.1:0-10480 GCA_028566635.1 Lobelia cardinalis
TTTGACTGCATCAAAACAAACATAAATCCTCCTGAACTTGGGAGGGCCAATCAAATCTGGATCACTTTGTTTAACCACAAATCTGCTGTCAGGATTACTCCTACAAAGCTCATACACATACCTCCACAGTTTTGCGTAATGCTCTATCATACAGTCCCTCACTTCCTCTACTGCCCTTTGTTTAGCTAGTCTGCACAGTTTGATTGTGACATCTATTCCTAGCTGTTCTTTCACCATTTCTTTTAACAAAACAGCCTTTGTGAAAGGATTCTGTCTAATCTGCTCACCCATCTTGCTTGCCAGCCATTTTGAAGATGCAATTTTCACCTTATGTTCCTTTGTGCACCTATGTGTCCTCTGATAAGTTTTGATCATGAATGTATGTTCTTGCCCAACATAACTAGCAAATATTTGCCAAGGACAATTTCCAGAACATTTAGCTTGAACCCTGGTCCTGTCCATTTTCTTGAAAGTTATTTGGTATCCTCCATTTGCAGCATAACTCCTAATTTGAAGTTTCAATTGTGCAGGGTTATCAAAAATCATTGATGGACAGAAATCAAACTCCTTAATGGGTACATTTGGATTGAATGTGATAGGAACCTGTGGTTTGACTTTACTTGTAGAGCCCAGCCAATCATCTTCATCACTGCTATTTGGTGCCTCATACTCAGCATCTGATTCATCATCAACATCACTAACCCATGCCTTAAACTCTCTATCCTCATTGCCAGTGTGTCTATCCTCATTACCTTGCTCTCTACCCTCATTACCTTGCTCTTGTCCCTCATTACCAGTATGTACATTGCCTTCTTCATCATTCACTAACTTCACAGGGATTTTCTTTTGCTTCCTAACTTCTGCAGCTCTCTTTCTGTGATCTCTATACTCCTCATCATCAGACAAAGATTCAACATCATCCAAACTATCTCCAGAATCAGATTCTTCATCACTTTCTCCCTCATCTTGTCTAAACTCCTCATCATCAGTCATTGAATCACTTTCTACATTCTGATAAGAATTCTGATCAAACCATTCATCATCTTCTTGGCTCAAGATGCATTCACTAATTCCATGAACTATATATATATGTACTTCTTTGTATTTTATACCAACATCACATAAATCAAGGATATCCCTATCACATGTTATGCTATGTAAACCCTCTGCAAAGTTGACCCCAGGAGTTGCAAAATACATGTCATATGTATCCAAATATCCCAGTTTTGCTATTACCTCACAAATTCCATGCAAATCAACGTAATCAACATCAATCTTATCTACCCTAGTTATTTCACCCCCCACATAACTTCTAAACCCTTCTTCAAACTTTCCACGATGATGTATAACTACATCCATAAACGACAGAGGAGAAGGCTCAAAACGAAAGCTCTTTGCACCACTGGTCATACTGAAAAAGTTAAACATCCATTGAATCAAAAACTTTGAATATTAAACTTCCATTTCATTAATCATAGCAATGCAAGTGGAAAGGAACACTATTTACAGAAATCAACGAACTTACTTGAAAACCCCCTTTCGAAATTTCTCCAAAGCCCTTTCAATCGTTTCAAAAATTGAATCGGAGTTGTCACCAAACACGATCGTTGTTGGAGTACTTTCAAAATGGACAGTGGATTGCTTCAAACGACTATGAATTTTGGATTCACGGTCGAACCCTAGAACCAAGCGCCCGCTCAATTGAAATGATTTGGGGAAGAACACGGGCCATTGACTTAATCTGGTATGCAAAGGGCAAAGTAGTATTTTGATCTTTTTTCCCCAATGCTAATGGCCACCTAGGATCCACGTAGATGCCAAGTAGGATAAGTGCTGACCAAATTTGGTCAAATTAGGGCTAGTGACCAATTGGGATTTTTTTAAAATTGTTTAGGGACTGATGAAGGTAATTTTAAACGTTAGGGGTATTTTGGGATTCTGGGTCAAATGTTAGGGGCATTTTGGGGTATTATGCCCGAAAGTTACCATCTTTTACCTTTCGGTTCTTTCTTTAATTTGTCCTCTTCCTTATTCCGCTTTCTACTTCTTTTCTTTCTTTCCTCCCTTCCTCGTTGATTGATCATCTGCCCGGACTGCCCCTCCCTCCCTCCCTCCCTCCCTGTATTACATATTCCTTTCGCTCAGCTCAAAATGCTCTCTCCACAGACCCCGCCGACGGCAAATGCTAATAATCGGAGGAATCGGGAACAGGACATTTGCTTCTTCTGTAAGCTCAAAGGGCATTGGGCCTCTCACTGCCCTTCCAAGTCTCCGACGACTCCTCCTGCCCAGGCCCATCAACAGCAAAGTAAGATTTTCTTGGAGATTAATGGGCGTCGTTTCCAGCGGTGCCTTGTCTGTCCTAACTGTGGCCTCCCCTGCTGCAGCCTCGTCTCGCCTGCTTCTGCTTCTGCTTCTGCTTCTGCTTCTGCTCCTGCTCGCCCCTACTTTCGTTGCTCCTCCAAATCGGTTAATATCTCCCCTTTTCTCCCTCCCTATTTTCGTCTTCATTTTCATGCTCTTTTTCCTTTCCTTTCCTTTCTAATCCTACTTCTATTTCTTCTTGGTTTGTACTGTACTTAGAGTAGTAATCAGCCTTCTCATTAATTAAATGTACGTATATAGGGGAAGAAGTGTTTCTTTAAATGGGGTGATGAGGTGAAGAGTGAACAGCTGGTGAATGTTCCTATATGTTCCTGTGGTGCTGCTCCTTGCCGTCTCACTACTCCCACCACTGGCCCTTTTGCTGGCCTCCCCCTCTTTATTTGCCCCATTCAAAAGGTACAGTAGTTGCTTTTTCCCCTCCCTCCCTTCCCCTTCCTTTTTTCCACTACTACTGGAGTACTTCTTACTCATTATTCAAACGTTATTAAACTTGTCTACCGCCATGAAAGCAATTAATTTTTATGCCATGGAAGTATAGTTTTCATCAACCCGCTTTCTCTTATGCTTTGATTTTCTGACCGTCCCTCGTGCCGTGCTATTGATAAAGACAGTTGATTCCTATACATACATATGTGCTCTATTCCGAGATGCAACATAAGTATCTATCCTATATCATGACCTCCATGATTGATAAAGATATCCCTTTAGAGAATGTAAGGGTGTCGTGTGTCATTTCAGAGAGTTAAGGGGGTCTTGTTGTAACTACTTGGCTTAGTTAGTTTAGTTAGTTAGTACAGCATCTTTGCTGGATATATTGTTCATTCTTTTCATTTGTAAAGTAACAATTTAATAGTATCAATAGAATATTTCTCTCACTACATATTTCACGAACTATCATGGTATCAATTATCTGTCGATCCTTCTTTTTCCGCGATTGATTTCATCAAATTGCTTCCAGATTTGAACTAAATCCCTAGCCTCGGCACTGTGATTTCCTGGTAAATTCTCTTCTATAGCGATTGCTCCTGGTATTATGTTTGTAACCCTAACAGTATACCTATGGATGATTGTGATAATTCGATTGATGAATATGATCTTGAGGAAGTTAATTTGATTCTTCCTTCCTCTCACCCTCTGTTTTTACATCCTAACGACACTCCTGGTATGATTCTAGTTTCTGAGGTATTAGATGGCGATTAGCCGTAACTATACTCAGTGGCGTAGATCGATGATGCTTCATCTTTCTGCTAAATCGAAGTTAGGTATTGTTACAGGTCTTTATAAATGTCCTCGTCCAGTTTCGAAATACTTTGCCTCATGGACTATGGTGATCGGATGGATTCTTAATTTTGTGTGTTCTGAGATTTGAGCTAGTATTGTGTATATTAAACTAGCTAAGGATGTCTGGGATGACCTAGCTACTTGGTTTACTCAAGGTAATGCTCCACATGTCTTCAATTTGAAAAAGGAATTAACTCACCTTACTCAAGGCTCAATTTCCATTTCTTTCTATTTTACAAAATTCCGTACTCTTTGGGATGGTATTGACTGCTATTTCTAAACAAGAGCAGCATGATCTTCAAAAGCTTACTCAATTTATGATGGTACTCAATGGCAAATTTGCACATACTAGGAGTGCTATCCTTGCAATGAATCCACTGCCTAGCATGACTAAGGCTATTTCCATATTAAAACATGAGGAAGGAACTAGCAACACTTCATTTCTTAGTCCTTCTGATATTACTATTGCCTTGTACTCCAAATTCAAGCCTTCATTTCGAAGCCTTCTCTTGCCTCTTCTGTTACGAGAAAGTTTGAGAGGAATCCAAATAAAGCTCATCTGCTTGTGACCACTGTGGTGGTAATGGTCATACCAAGGACACCTACTTCTTTCTCAAAGGCTTTCCTGATTGGCATCCTTTACATGGAGTAACTCCTAATCGTGCTAAAATGCCAAAGAATCTCAAGTATGCTGTTAACAATGTCTCTTCTGATGCGGTTCTTGCAAATGTTGCTGTTACATCAGGGCTTAATGAGATGCAGTATCAGGACTTACTTACTGCTGTTTGGTTCCTCCTTTGACACCGCCTCTTTGTCTGATTATCAAGCAGGTATCTCAATGTTCTTCTAGTTTTGTTTGCCCTTTAACTCAAGTTAATATGACTATGCATAATACTGATTGGATTATTGACTCTCGGGCCTCCGATCACATTACGAATTCCTTTGACATTCTTGTAAATCCTACTCCTCTTTCATCTATTATTCATCTCCCTAATGGTCGTACTTCTCCCATCACATACAAAGGTGCAGTTGTTTTGTCATCCCATCTCACTCTTCATGATGTTCTCTATGTCCCTACCTTCAAGTATAATCTTCTCTCAGTCGGTAAGCTTGCTTCTCAGTCCCATCTGTGTCTTACCTTCTCTTCTACTATTTGTGTATTTCATGACTCCGTGCACAAGAATTTGAAGGGGATTGTTAAACTAGATGGTGGCCTTTACAAATTGTGTGTCCCATCTGTTCCGTCCTCATCATTTGTCAACAGTTCTGTAGCTTCTGTTTCTTCAACTACTCTTTTGTGGCATCAAAGATTAGGCCACTTTCCTATGAAGTCACTACAGAATATACCTTCCGTATGTTGTAATAAATCATGTGATGATCAATTTGCCTATGAGATCTGTCATTTTTCTAAGCAAACAAGAATGCCTTTTTCTTTGAGTTCTAGTCATAGCTCAATGCCTTGTACTCTTTTTCATTGTGACTTGTGGGATCCCTATAAACACTCTACCTTCAATGGTTGTAATGGTTTTCTCACTATTGTTGATGATTGTACAAGAGTTACTCGGACTTTTTCATTGTCCACAAAATCTCAAGTTTCTCCCATCATTGTGAACTTTCTTAAATTTGTTCATACTCAATTCAATGCTATTGTCAAAACAATAAGTTCTGATAATGGTTCGGAATTCTTCAATCATTCTCTTTCTCCTATCTTTACTTCACTTTGTATTGAACAACGCAGTTCTTGTGTACAAACTCATCAACAAAATGGTAGAGTTGAGAGGAAACATAGACATTTACTTGAAGTGGCTAGGGCCTTGAGATTTCAAGCTCATTTACCTATCAAATTTTGTGGAGAATGTGTTTTTACTACCACTTATCTCTTTCACAGGTTTCCCACACCCGTTCTTAAAAATAAATCTCCATATGAGGCTCTTACTGGATTACCTCCATCTTATTCTCTTCTTAAAGTCTTTGGTTGTCTTTGTTATGCCTCCACTCTAGCTGCTAGTGGGACAAATTTGCTGTCAGAGCTTCTAAATTTTCCTTGGCTATCCTCAGGGCAAGAAAGCCTATAAGCTCTTTGATCTTACCACTCAGAAAATCATGTTTAGTAGGGATGTTGAATTCCTTGAAAGTGTGTTTCCATATCAAGCTTCTTCTACACCTCATTCCTCTTTTTACTCCTTATTCATCGTCATGTTATGATGACTTACTCTCTCCTTCGAATGCCCATAATTCATCTTCTATCTCTACCACCTTTGGGCCTTCTTCAATTCCTTCCTCTTCTCCTGCAATAAATCCAGCTCCTTCTTTGTGTGTCAGACCAGTTAGGAATAGAACTCTCCCTTTGAAATTCAAGGACTTTGTTGGTCTTCCACGAGGTCCTTCTTCATTTATGTGTACTGATGTTTCTCCTTCTATTTCCCCCTTTATCTCCTATAATTATATCTTTCCTTCTTACTATCATTATATCTGCAATATTTCTACCCTCACGAACCATCTACTTACAAACAAGCAGTCAAAGATCCCAATTGGTGTATTACTATGTCTAATGAACTTGTGCTCTTGAGCAAAATAAAAAACATGGAAGGTTCAAGAGTTACCTGGTAAGAAGGGTATAGGTTGTAAATGGGTGTTTATGCTCAAGTTTTTGTCTATGACACTCTTGACAAATATAAAGCAAGGTTGGTGGCTAAAGGATATCATCAACCGGAAGGGGTAGACTTCTTTGATACTTTTGCTCTTGTGGCAAAAATGACAACTATAAGACTCTTTTTGGCCTTGGCTGCAATAAAGGGTTGGAAAATACTTCAAATGGATGTTACCGATGCTTTTTTACATGGGGATTTGGATGAATAGGTGTATATGACATTGCCCCAAGGATATTTTGTGCCTTATGGTATTGTTTCCACGACCTCCCAACGCTTGGTGTGTAAACCGACCAAATCTCTATATGGGCTAAAACAAGCCCCTAGACAGTGGTTTCACAAGTTACATGATGCCCTTATTGAGTTTGGTCTTAAGCAATCCCTGAATGACCATACTCTTTTCACCTTAATTACCGGTGTTGGTTTTCTAGCTGTTCTTGTTTATGTGGATGACTTACTCATAGCAGGTGATGATTATAGCCACTTTCCAACAATTTCTTCATTCCAAATTTGCTATAAAGGATCTTGGTCCTCTTAAGTATTTCCTTGGCATTGAGCTGGCCAGGAATTCTAGAGACATTTATATGCACCAAAGAAAATATACCTTGGATCTTATTGCAGACACCAATTTGATCTCTGCTACTGTCTCCAAGGTTCGCATTGAACAACACCAATTTGATAGTCAGGCTTATCTACCTGACTATCTCCGGGTATGACATCTCTCATGCAGTACATGTTTTGTCTCAGTTCATGGCTTCTCCAAGAAATCCTCATCTTAATGCCGCTATGAAACTAGTGAGATATCTCAAAGGCGCTGTTGGACAAGGTCTCTTATTTTCTTCCTCAAATTCTTTGTCCCTCGCTGTCATACAGATCGGGCCTCTTGTTCAACAAAACGAAGGTCCCTTTCTGGCTATTGTATATTTTTGGGCTCTTCCTTGATTTCTTGGAAATCAAAGAAGTAACATACAGTTTCGAGATTTTCTTCAGAAGCTGAATACAGGCCAATGGCTAATGCAGCTTGTGAGATCACATGGATTCTTGCTCGCTCACAGACTTTGTGATCCTATTCCTGATCCAAATGTTTATAAAAGATTAATTGGCAGGCTTATCTACCTGACTATTCCTGATCCTATTCCTTGATTTCTTGGAAATCAAAGAAGTAACATACAGTTTCGAGATTTTCTTCAGAAGCTGAATACAGGCCAATGGCTAATGCAGCTTGTGAGATCACATGGATTCTTGCTCGCTCACAGACTTTGTGATCCTATTCCTGATCCAAATGTTTATAAAAGATTAATTGGCAGGCTTATCTACCAGGCTTATCTACCTGACTATCTCCAGGCCTAACATCTCTTATGCACTGCATGTTTTGTCTCATTTCATGGCTTCTCCAAGAAAGCCTCATCTTAATGCCACTATGAAACTAGTGAGATATCTCAAAGGCACTGTTGGACAAGGTACCTTATTTTCTTCCTCAAATTCTTTGTCCCTCACAGCCTATTGTGATGCAGATTGGGCCTCTTGTCCAACAACAAGAAGGTCCCTTTCTGGCTATTGTATATTTCTG
Organism: Lobelia cardinalis; assembly: GCA_028566635.1. NCBI lineage: Eukaryota > Viridiplantae > Streptophyta > Magnoliopsida > Asterales > Campanulaceae > Lobelia > Lobelia cardinalis. The sequence goes on from JAOWAN010081186.1 coordinate 7,885, forward strand.
GGCTCTTCCTTGATTTCTTGGAAATCAAAGAAGCAACATATAGTTTCTAGATCTTCTTCAGAAGCTGAATACAGCGCAATCACATGGATTCTTGCTCTGCTCACAAACTTTGGAATAACTGGGCTCACTCCTGTGCAGTTGAATTGTGATAACAAGTCTGCTCTCCACCTTGCTTCTAATCATGTTTTCCATGAAAAATCCAAGCATATTGAGATTGATTGTCATTTAGTTCGTGACAAGCTTTCTAATGGTATTTTGACAACTGCTCATGTGTCTTCTCACATCAAATTGCTGATCTATTGACCAAGGCTCTTCCACCATATCAGCTTCAATTCCTTCTTGGCAAACTGAATGCATTTAACTTGTTTACATGCACCAGTTTGAAGGGGGATGATAAAGATATCCCTTTAGAGAATGTAAGGGTGTCGTGTGTTATTTCAGAGAGTTAAGGGGGTCTTGTTGTAACTACTTGGCTGAGTTAGTTTAGTTCGTTAGTACAGCATCTTTGCTGTATATATTGTTCATTCTCTTCTACAATTTAATAGTATCAATACAATATTTCTCTCACTACATATTTCATGAACTATCAATGATGAATGATCAAAGAAAGCACTTAGCAAATCCATAGACTTTGTTGCAACTTGCAACTCATCACTAGTCTCGTGCAACTCTACCGAGCGCCTTATTAAGCCAAATACGCATAGTCAACGAAGCTTTAGCTGTATGGTTATTCATTCATTACCCTGCAGAATCAATCAAATGGTTAGTATAAAATGTTGACACTTACTTTTGGGATGGGTTAGTATCTAGCATCTGCTTAATAATGGAAGAAATCCGACAAACATCAATGGCTCTTCTCCTTTCAATTCACGCAAATTCAATCTCTATGAGAAGAATTGTGTCTAAAGCCTAGACTTCCAGATCTAAGAATATTTACAATAATTAAAACATGTTTCCTTTTTTTTCATCTCTTTAAGCTTCTACTTATACAACAAGGAAACCCCTGACCAAGCCCTACTTGGGCGACTTAACTCCTGCCCGACCTAACCCTTTGTGGGAATCTCTCACAGCCGTACATTTTTTTCTTCCTATCATCTCTTGGTGAAAATTTCCCCTTAAGAGACTTTGGGGACTCTCCTTCATTCTCCCATGGCCGTGAGAACCGTGTCATAACCCTTGCATGTCGTTGATCTTCTTTTGACATTCTGTTCTCTCTTTGGCTAATATCTCCAATCTTAATTACACTTTTCTTCCAAATACATCAATCAAAACTAAATAAAAGTCAGCAGCCGTGCGGAATTTGCCAACATTTGCAGTTAATTGTTCATGATTATCAGCATGCTGTTGAAGAATTACTTCCGTCTTCAACCCTGTTTTCCAGAAAGCAGCCACTACATGTTAAATGAGTATATGTGAAAATAATTTATCTTATTTAAAATTGTTGTCATAAAATCATCTAAAACAAAATTTAGTACCATCCTCAAAGTAAGAGAAGGGTCGAAAACATGTAATTTTTGTAACTGCTCCTCTACATGAGGCTAATGTTTATCCTTTGTAGAAAGAGAGTAATATTGTCAAATGGGGTGACCCAGAAGGGAAATTTCCCTCTTCAAGTGGGACAACCCAAAAGCAAAAGTGTCCCTTTTAGGCGGGATGGAGGGAGTAACCATTTCCCACCATGTGATTCTATCATTCTACTATCTCAGGGCTTTCACAGTGGGAGATAAAAAATAATCCACTTAATTCTTGTAATGAATGATGTGATTACCTAACTGTTCACTAAATAGTCCACCCATGATTTAAGGAGCTATAATGTTAGCCTTTAAGCTTTGGTGCCTAATAGCAATTGTCTCACGATGAGATAACTGTACATTCCTAAGGGCTGCCCTGATCCCTGGACAATGTCCATTATCACCTCATACATAATTATTGAGTTACAAGAACAGCTTTTCTACTTGAAGGGGGTACGTCAGATTTTTGTAGACCATTTACTGCCCCCCCCCCCCCAAGTGATGGAAATTTTGTGCATTTGGCCATCCCTTTTCCGTTATTATTATTAACTTTTGGAAAATGATACAGTGGTTTGTGTAGCGTAATTTGTGTTTTTCAGCATTGTATATATTTTCAGTTTTCCAAGTGCACAATGATTGAGCGAGTATCAGAATCCGGCGTCTAGTCTTTTATACGTTGGTTTTTAAATTTTTTTACTCTTATGAGTGTGGAGCTTTAGTTGAACCTTTCCTTGGTGCTCTTACAGGGACAAGGGGCATGCAGTTTTTCGCAGCCATTGAATGCAGAGGTGGTTGCGCCTAACACTCTGGTAGTCGAAGAACTTAATTCCCCTCGGTCTACATTGACCAGCTGTGATGACAGCAGTCCTAAGAAGAGCAGTCTACTTGATGAAGGGGACTCCTTAGGGATTGAGGCAATTGATGCTAGTACTCCATCGTGTCATGAAAACGCTGCAGTATCACTCCATGTGAAGAGGGGAAATGAAATGCTAGTGCTGATTGAGGAACATGAAGGTGCATCAAGTGAACTTCAGAAGCATTCTAAACGTCTACGTCATGGACCCCCAAAAATGATAGCTCTCTTG
>JAOWAN010081218.1:0-10478 GCA_028566635.1 Lobelia cardinalis
TCGAGTATTTCGAACTCGAACTCGAGCGGCTCGATAACTCGAATCATATTTACATAATGATATATATTTATATATATTTTTATATATAAATATATAATAAAATAAAAAAATATATTAATTTAGTTCAACTCACGAGTTGGCTCGTAAGCTCGATAACATAATTAAATGGATCGATATCGGATCGAAATCGAACTCGAGTTCGAGCCGACTTGGATCGAACTCGAAATTTTTCGAAGTTGAATCGATCTCAACTCGAGTCAACTCGTGAGCTCGCGAGTCGGCTCGATTCGATTGACACCCTAGTTAACTCATTCTTTCCAAATTGAGAGTAGCTATTATGAATCAACGGCTAATTAACTCAATACATTAGCCTTAATTTTCAAGTTCTACATTCACTTAATTTCATATAGGCTAGAGGGGTGATGAATAGCCTATTTAATTTTTTAAAACAAAACTGATCTTAAGTTAAAACTCTCACACGTAAATTAATTACAGAGTTTTATATTCCAGCGTCAACCTTTGAGTTTACTTTTGAAAACTGTCAATTTTGCAGAAATTATTTTGCTAATGTACCAAAACGGAAGACTTTGTAAAACATAATTTGTTGCGCCTAGAGAACTTGAAAATAACCAGAGAATAAACTAAAGAAATTACAAAACAATAAGCAAAACACAAAGTAAATCACATAGAATTTATAGAAGTTCATCAAAGAATTGGCTAGTCCTTACCAAGCTGATCAAACTTGAATTTGTGAGGAAGATACACTGTATTTTCCTATACTATTACAAGTGTCAGATTCAAGCAAACATGGTGTTGAATCCTTTAAAACTATAAAGGGAAAATCAAAACAAAATACTCTAAAATCGCAAGTCAGACATGTTAATCAGTGTTTTGTGAGTATGTGCAGCTAAGTGTCTACACTCGTATGTTCTTACAATTTCACTAAACAGTCTCCTTGGATTTTAGTGTGGGAGGATATCCTACAGTTTAGTAATTATCATAAAAAAAAACTACGGGCATAATTTTGGCTTGTTAAAAGAAGGTTTGAGCTCTATAAATTTCCTAACTCCAAAAGATCAAATCAGTCAGAAGAATATGTAAACTCAAGAACTTGATTGAATCAAAGGTATAGGTAGCAATATCAACAGCAGAGTTTAATCCAATACTTCAAGTGTGGAGAGAGTTTTCTATTTATAAGCAGTTCTGCGAACGGAAGACTTCTCCAATTTGCTCAGTGGACACGTGTTGACTGATGAATCGATTTGTTGAGAATTCCATGACAAAATTTGTCTTTTTGTCTTTTCATTCGATTTGCAGAATATTCGTCAATGATTTTAATTGTACTAGACTATTCGTTGGTTGACAAGTGTTGTTGTGTACGTTACATCTTCTAGAAGAAATTTGAATTTGATTCTTGAAGAATAAGTCTAGACATCTTGTGAAATCGAACTGATGATTCTAACAAAAACCTTCATCGGCAGCCTTTAACGTGGAAGCCTTTTGACAAGCAATCGGACAATCGGATCACTTCAAGTACTAAGACTTCTAGCACAACACTTGAACTGTAAAATTATTGCTTTGTCTCTGTAACGAAAGCGAGCGGATACCTTTTTGTTAGTAAGCCACAGAAAAAAAATATTGTAAATAATTTAGTGAAATATGTCTAGATATAAAAATGATATGAAAAACGCGATAAATAATTATTATATTAAAAATAATTTTGATGATTAATTAAATCTAAAAAGAATAAATTCTAATAATCATGCTAGTTCAATACAAAAAGAACTTGACCTAATTAAGAAGTCGATCTTCCGCAATCAAATGAATTAAAACAAAATTCATGAGTCTTGCAGCATATCAAGAAGTTATTCTTAAATTGTAGTATTGACCAGACATGTGTTAGCCGTACAAATCAATGATTCTTCGTCAAAAGAGCCATAAAGACACGATTATTCTAACCTAACTGCTAACTGATCATGTTCACGAGTCATAAGATCTCAAAGTTAATCAATCTATAATTAAAAGATATTATTCATAGTCTAAGAACTTCATCGAAGGTACGTATCCTCAAGCGTACAAACAAAGCTGCAGTCATGCATTAATCAAATGTAATTCTCTGAGCCAGCAGCTAACCAATGGCCATAAACAGTAATTCTCCAGATTAACAAAATATTGCAGGATATATTTGTTGGAAAATTGTTACATCCATTTTGAGAAATGGATGTCACACTAACTTTGAATCATTTTAATAGCGGGTCTCACTACTCCGTTGGAGTGGGTCCAAACTAATACGTGTACTCCAATGTGAGGGCTACCGCGTGAATGGTCAAGTGACTAAAATACTCAAAAGAGTGAAAGCTAAAATTGACCTTCAAAATGGTTCGTTGAAATGGGTTTTGTGAAAAATTCCACATTGAAAGAAAACTAAAGTGTACGGTAGTTTATATACCTTTGTGTTGGTTATAAGGGCATGCCCTTAGCGACATCCAAATTTTATAGAGGGGAAGAACTATATTCTCACATGCGCACCGCCGCCGGCTGGCCGGCTCAGCTCGATTCGTTCGCGCATGTGTGAGGGCTAGGCTCACGGGTTAATATTTTTTTTTACCAAGCTTTGTTGGTAAGCTAACTGTTTCCGTTAACTCACTAACGAATCTGCTTGGCCAGTTAGAGTCAGTAACCGGTATGGAGTATAGTTATCTAGATTCAGAGTCCAATATAGAGCTGGAAACTAAAACCTAGTAGGACCCATCCTATTTACGGTTATATTAAGAAGATCAGAGAGGAGTCCAAACGCACAGTGTTCATCCGAAATTATCTCACTCTCCAAAATTGAGTTTTTCTCTCCTCCCTCCAGTAACCTAAAGCCGAGTCTTGCTTTCATTGTTCGAGCACTGTCGGTATATGCTTCACCGATTGTGTAATCGAACGAGTCCTGGGAGGCGTATTGTTCCGTAATATCCAAAGGTATCGGAGGACAATTCCGCTTTAAAGAAATCGTATCAAATACAAGATCCTTCATTGTTCAAATCTGCTTCGTAGAGTTCTAAATCGAGTTACTGTTTTTCGTTTCATTTAAACTTCCGTGCTTCAATTTTATTTATTTGTACTAACTTTGCTAACAGTCTCAAAGCAAGATTTTAAAGTATTGTTAGTGAAGATTCGAGAAAAGCTTTGAAAATGAATCGTTTCGATTTGAGAACCATAAACGAATTCGAAGAACAACACATCATAATTTAAGATCCTCTTTCGAAAAAATTGTTTCCAGAAAAATGTTTTGAACCTTGTTTTTATCATTGCGTTAAAAACAGCTTCTGAAATTTTTTCCCCGATTTTCAGAGAAAAAAAATGTATATTTCAGATCTGAAACACGACAGTTTTCAGTATTTGTAGTCTGCCACCTTTACTTTCGATTGTGCAGTTTAACCCCCTGCTGGTTATATTTCTTTCGAAACTGGTCCTTCAAATGGACACAGCATCAGAGTAACCCTTGGAATAAAAAATCAGTTTCTGAAAATCTGAAATTTGTAGATCTAACATTTTAGTCCTTAAAATTACAGTTTTGTCACTTTTCCCCCCAAAATTTGTAGATTTTGGAATTTAACCTTGCAGATTAAAACAGTACCTTACAACCCCTGAAAACATTTTCTGGCCACTTTGAAATTTGGATTTGCAGAATTTATACCTTTGACCCCAAAACTTCAATTTTTTACACTTTTACCCCTTAAAACTTTTTAAAAATTGAGAAGTTTTTTCTGAATTCAACCCAGTGGACCAGATATCTGGTATTAATAGTTCTGAAACTCTTCTCTGGTAAATCTGCAGTTTTGTATAATTTATAGTTCAGTTCCTAAAATTTGGGTTTGTGCATTTGCACCCTTTAGACCTTGCATAACCTGTAAAAGTGCTGCTGAATTCTGAAGAGTACCTGTGAAGTACACAAACATTTTTCCAAAAATGAATAAACTATTGTTTACAGTATTTACAGTTCAGTCCCTAAACTTTCAGAAAATTCCAACCTGTCCTCAGGACAGTTTTATTCAGATTTTTAGATTCTGAATTTTGATTTTGTGAATATATTTATTTTTTGTGATATATTACTTTGGAATAATATTTCAAACTACCGATTGATTTGATTTTTGGGTTACTAGGTAATCAGGAATGGAATGTGTAAACACTTCGACCAACCTAATGACTTCATGTATGAACTTTGTGTTTGGAAGCTTTGAATTTGAGATATCTCAACCTCCCGTGACGGGAACTAATATGCTTGGCTTCGTACATCCTGTGACTAGCACTGTTGTAACTACGACACCACAACAGATGCCTGTGATAACAACTGAAAGGGTAACCGCCGCTACTACTGAGAAACCCGACAAGTTTGATGGGACAAACTTTAAGAGGTGGCAATAAAAGATGCGATTCTATTTGACCACTCTTGGGTTAGTTAGGTGCACTGGCGAGAATGCTCAAGTCTTAACTCAAGGTGTCGATAGAATGACTGTTGCTGCAGTAGAGGCTTGGAAGCACTCGGACTTCTTGAGCATGAATTATATCATGAATGGTCTCGACGATGAACTATATGCTGTGTATAGTGAGGTAGAGACAGCTAAAGATCTGTAGGAAGCTCTTGACAGGAAATATAAGGTAGATGATGGCGGTCACAAGAACTTTGTTGCTAGAAAGTTTTTGAGTTTGAGATGAAGGATGTTGAGCCTGTAAAGACTCAAATCCGTGTTATTCAAGTATTGATGCATGAGATGCACAGTGAAGGGCTAATTATGAATGAAACCCTTGTTGTTGCTTGCATCATAGAGAAGCTGCCACCTGGTTGGTCGGACTTCAAGAGTTACCTTCGCCACAAGCGAAAGGGAATGTCTGCATTTGGGCAGACATTTGCGGATTGAGGAAGACAACTGTGATGCTGAAAAGCGTGCCAGAGTTGATGTGGGAAAGGCAAAGGATCATATGGTGGAAGAAGCTCCTAAGCGTCAAGCTGCTAATAAGAGGAGCACTGACAACTCGTCCAATGATAGGAAGAAGGGCAAGTTAGGTGCCATCAGTGGGTAGTCAAGAAATTCACTGGCGGCTGCTATGTGTATGGGAAAATTGGGCATCAAGCTTATGATTGCCATCAGAAGAAGACAAGGGGCCCAGCTAAGAAGAAAAAGAATGTCAATCTAGCTGAAATGAATGATCCCGCTAAGGACATTTCTGAAATGAACTTGTCTGCTGTGGTTTCTGAAGTAAACCTAGTTGGAAGCAATACTAAGGAATGTTGGGTTGATACCGATGCAACTCTCCGCGTGTACGTGCTCAAACAAGAAGATGTTCAGTGAGTATGAAGAGTTGAAGGTCGAGGATCAACTGTTCATGAAAAACTCCGCTACTGCCAAGGTGAACGGAAAAGGAAAGGTTGTACTGAAGCTAACTTCCGGGAAGCTTCTCACTCTCAATGATGTGATGCATATTCCCGACATTAGAAATAATTTGGTCTCCGGCTCGATCCTAGCGAAAAAGGTTTCAAGCTAGTGTTTGAGTCAGATGAATTTGTACTGATGAAAAATGGAATGTATGTTGGGAGTGATTATTTGAATGGGGTGTTATTCAAAATAACTGTAATGATTGTTGTTTTTCCAATTAATGAGAATACTACCGCTTCTTTTTAGTTGGTTGAGTCCTCTTTAACTTGGCATGGTAGACTAGATCATGTGAATTTTATTTCAATACGCAAACTCATGCAAATGGACCATATACTAAAGTCAAAAATTGACTCAACACATAAGTGTGAAGCATGTATAGAAGCAAAGATAACAAGAAAACCATTTCATTCAGTTGAAAGAAATACCACACCTCTTGAAATAATCCACACAGATTTGTGTGATTTAAAAATGGTGCAAACAAGAGGGAGAAAGAAGTACTTCGTAACTTTTATAGACGATTGTACAAAGTATGCTATGTATATCTTTTAAGCAGTAAAGATGAAGCCATAACTGCTTTTACAAATTATAAAAGTAAAGTTGAAAATCGACTTGGAAAGACGATCAAGACTCTAAAGAGTAGTGATCAATGCTGATAGTATGAATCACCATTTGTAGAGATTTGTTCTCAGAATGGAATCATACATTCAACTACAGCACCATATTGTCCACAACAAAATGGAGTGGCTAAAAGAAAGAATCGCTAAAGGAGATGATGAATGTAATGCTTCAAAGCTCTGGGTTGCCTCAAAACCAGTGGGGGGAGGCAATTCTCTGAGCAAATCATATCCTTAATAGGATATCTCGGAAAAAGGTCGACAAAACTTCATATGAGTTATGAAAAGGTCGTGCTCCATCCGAAAAATAGTTCAAAGTGTGGGGGTGTCTGGCAAAAGTGGTCATACCACCACCTAAAAGGGTTAAAGTGGGACATAGGACGGTGGATTGTGTATTCATTGAATATACAATAGATTGCAGCGCCTACCGGTCTTTAGTTCATAAATCAGAAATACCTTATTTGCATAAGAATAATGTCATAGAAGCTAGAACGACTTCATTTCTTGATGAGGTATTTCCGTACAAAGAAGTAGCAGGTGAGTGTTCTTCTAAACGGGTAAGAGACTCCGATAATGAGGAAGATTCCCATGAGGTGGAACTTCGAAGAGAAAAAAGGACAAAGACTGCTAAGTCTTTTGGTCCAGACTATCTAATCTTCATGGTAAAAGATAGATCTAGGACATATGTCGAGGCCATGTCCTGTCTGGAAGCTCCTTACTGGAAGGAAGCCGTGAAGAGTGAGATTGACTCGATTCTACAAAATCACATATGGAAAATTGCAGAACTGCCTCCTGGTTGCAAGCCACTTGGTTGCAAGTGGATCTTGAAAAGAAATTGAAGGCAGATGGGTCAATAGACAAATATAAAATATGGCTAGTAGTTAAAGGCTATAGACAACTAGAAGGAATCGACTTCTTTGATACATATTTTCCTGTTACACGAATAACATCTATTCGAGTGTTGATTGTCATTATAGCTTTGTATGATCTTGAGATTCACCAAATGGACGTCCAGACTGCATTCTTGAATGGTGAATTAGAAGAAGAGATTTACATAAAGCAACCCGGGTGGTTGGTCGTCCTAGGACAAGAGAACAAGGTTTGCCGTCTTGTCAAGTCCCAGTATGGGCTCAAGCAAGCTCCAAAACAGTGGCACTTAAAATTTGATCAAGCCATGATGTCATATGAATTCCACATAAATGACTGTGACAAATGTGTGTATGTGAAGACCACTCAGAATGGCTTTGTCATAGTGTGCTTGTACATCGATGATATGCTTATTATGGGAAGCACCAAGAAGATCATCGATGATTCAAAGAAACTGTTAGCCACAAAATTTGATATGAAAGATATGGGTGTGGCTGATATGATGCTGGAAATCAATATTTCCAGAACAAATGAAGGATATATCATGTCTCATTCTCATTACATTGAGAGAGTGTTGAAGAATATTGACAGTGATAAGGTAGGCCTATGAAGATCCCAGTGGACTTGACATTACATTTGTCAAAAAATGCTGGAGAGAGTATTAACCAATTAGAGTACTCCAGGATAATTGAGAGCTTAATGTACATCACTAATTGTACACAGCCGAATATTTCTCGGGCAATAAATAAGCTTACTAAATTTACCAGCAATCCTGGAGCTGACCACTGGAAAGAATTGTGGTAAGAATTTTGAAGTATTTGAGGTATATTCAAAACTATGGGTTACACTATACTAGATATCCTATGGTGTTGAAAGGGTATAGTGATGCTAACTAGATACCAGATACAAAAGACTCTAAGTCTACGAGTGGATATGTATTCAAGATTGGTGAACAACTGTATCCTAAAAATCTTCAAAGCGGATGTGCTTAGCAAGGTCTACAATGGAATCTGAGTTCTTTGCGTTAGAAAAGGCGGGTGAAAAAGCAGAGTGGCTTCGACACTTTTTAGAAGATATTTCGATATGGCTAAAACCAATACCCCCGATCTGCATACATTGTGATAATCAATCAGCAATTAAATCGGGAGAGAACATAATATCACACATAATGGTAAGTCTAGGCACATACGCCGAAGACATAACAACATTAAACAATTGCTCTCGAGTGGTATATAACATCGATCGATTATGTCAAGACTAAGGAGAACTTAGCGGATCCGCTGAGAAAAGGACTACCAAGAGAGCAAGTGTTCAGTTCGTCGAGGGGAATGGGCTTCAAGCCTATAAATTAAATCTGTCATAGTGGAAACCCAACATATATGATTGGAGATCCCAAGAAATATATAGGTTCAAAAGGGATAACCTAAACTATGTACATATAGTAAGACATCACTTAGAAAATTTTATTTCTTGTGCATTTCTGTGACGAAACGTTGAGAAGTGATGGCTTGTAAAGTGTGAGGATGAGGTAACTCTTAATAAGCTCAGGTATGACAAGGTACCTCAATGAGCTTACCTATATTAGTGGAATTGGGCCGGTTCTAAGAGAATTGAAATGCTGAATTCTCGGAAGCACTCATGAAGACATGAGGAAAGTGCTCAAGGGTCATATGAGCACATTATATAGAACAATGGAAAGATTGTCTAATTGTGTGGAAACCATTGTTAGAGATGCAATTAAAGGCAAACAGTTCAAAGCATTTTTGAACACTAGTAACCCTGTATATCCGATGGTATACCAGTAAGGATGGTTCAAAGCCTATGACTACCTTTCCTGATGGAATTAGATACTGTGTGGACTAGTTATGAGTGAAAGACCAATTTGTCATTCATGTTAGGGATTGTTGAAAATTTGTGTTACACCCAATTTGAGAAATGGATGTCACTAATTTTGAGCCATTTTAATATTGGGTTCCACTAATTCGTTGCAGTGGGTCCTAACTAATACGTGTACTCCAATGTGGGGGCTACTACGTGAAAGATCATGTGACTAAAATACTCGAAAGAGTGAATGTTAAAATTGACCTTGAAAATGGTTCGTTGAAGTGGGTTATGTGAAAAATCCCAGATTAAGAGAAAATCAAAGGGTAAGGTAGTTTATATACCTTTGTGTTGGTTATAAGGACATGCCTTTAGGTGCATCCAAGTTTTGTAGAGGGAAAGACCTATAATCTCACGCGCGCACCGCCGCGGCCGTTCGATCGGCCGGCTCGGTTCGGTCGTGTGTGAGGGCTAGCTAGGCTCACGGGTTAATATCTTTTTAACCAAGCTCAGTTAGTAAGCTGACAAATTCTGTTAATTAACACACTAACAGATATGCTTGGCCGGTTAGAGTTAGTAACTAGTTTGGAGTCTAGTTGTCTAGATTAAGAGTCCGACCCAGAGCTGGAAAATAAAACCTAATAGGACTCATCCTATCTACGATTATATTAAGAAGATCAAAGAGGAGTCTAAACACAAAGTGTTCATATCCGAAATTACTCTCCCTCTCCAAACTTGAGTTTTACTCTCCTCGCTCCTGCAACCTAAAGCCGAGTCTTGCTTCCATTGTTCGAGAACTGCCGGTACGTGCTTCACCAATCGTGTAATTGAAGGAGTCTTGGGAGGCATATTGTTCCGTAATATTCGAAAGTACTGGAGGGAAATTTCGCTTTAAGAAATCTGTATTCAATACGAGATCCTTCGTTGTTCAAATCTGCGTTCGTAGAGTTCTCAATCGAGGTAGTGTTTTCCGTTTCGTTTAAGCTTTCGTGTTTTATTTTTATTTATTTGTATTAATTTTGCTAACAGTTAAAGAAAATGCCACATAGAGCTGAGAATATCTAAACGGCATTATTTCATTGGTCTATGGTAAAAAATGAATGCCACTTGAACAAGTCAAAAAGGAGACAGCCATTGAAAAATCAGTCAAAAGGAGAACATGTAAATGTTTGACTCATAACGGCTAGCATTCTAAAACATATAAATATCAGTTATTGTAGAGATCAAAATTTAATATTTGGAAGCAGGAATTAAGCACTATTGCATACAAGAGCACCAAGCCTAAATCCAGAAGTTTGCAAGGATTAAATTCTCAAATCTTGGTCTTCTGTGTGTACTATAGGGTTTGGGGACTTGGTCCTTATCTCTCACTATAGTCGTTGAAGCGAGGTCCGAAATTCCTCCAGACTCCCCCCTGATTGCTTCATATCTTCGCTGTACGGTGAGGTCGAAAATCTGAATTCCGTCCTTTTCTTGGCTATACGTGGAGGCTAGATTATCCCACAACTAGATCTTTTGCAGTTGGGAATTCTACATAGTTTGGGACCAACTCTGCCTCTATGTTTTCAAGCATCCATGAACAGATAAGTGAATCATGCTCTTCTCATGTTTCACGTTCTGGTGATCCTATTTCTGGTGTCGGAGGGACGCCTGTGAGCTGGCGGCCCTTGCCTCGACCAATGACTGCTTTTTTCATAAGACTTGCCCATAATGAATAATTGTGCTGGTTGAGTTTGGTGCTAATGGTGATTTG
>JAOWAN010081229.1:0-10478 GCA_028566635.1 Lobelia cardinalis
CAACCTTTCACATCCAAGGGTAAAATAGATATTTTAGCAAAAAAACTCATCTACTCCATCTCATATTTTGAACAGTATCGTCTATCACTATCTATCACCATATTGGACTTGTGATCTACCCAAGAAACCTCTCTCCCAACTGCCAAAAGGCAATTTTTATATGGAGTGACTAGGCACTCCTAGTAAGGAGTGTAGGAGTGCTCATATTTCACATAGAAGTTATACAAAATGCACATAAATTATGTTATGTGCATTTTGTATAACATGTATGTGCATTATGGGCACTCCTTGCTAGCAGTGCCTAGACACTCCATATAATTTTCGACCAAAAGGAAGGATGTACATGTGTGTATTAATTGAAGTTGGGAATGATTCTCCAGCTTTGGATTCTTCTTAATTAATTTCCTTAATTTGTTCTTGTTCAGCGCTCATATGGTGGCTTATCACACACTTATGAGAATGAACATCAATGCCAGGTCCAGACTAAAATGAACACATCACCCCCTACATTTTATATTTGTTGGCACGGAAGTATTAACGCATTCTGTACTTATAATTTGTCATAAATCATGAGAGAGAGAGAGAGAGAGAGAGAGAGAGAGAGATGTGAACAAACTACTACTATTTGCATTGCTTAAGTAAGTAGTCCACCTTGTTTAATGATGACTAGCTAACAAACATGGTGGTGTGGTGTATGGCAATTTATACCTATACCAGATTGAAGAATGAAGGGCAAGAGTAAGACAAGAATTTGTAGTTCCCCGGGCACTGCTCTCCTGTTGCAAAATCTTATGAGTAAATACTATATATTATGTATATTATATGCATAATAAATATATATTATATGCATAATTTATATTTATTATGTGCATTATGTCGCTGAGTGCCTAGGCACTTCATATACAAACTGCTCTTCTGTTTCATTTTAAATGTTCGAAAAATAATATTTTCCCGGCCCCTACAATATGTTATTAACATGAATATTTATTTAAAATGAAAAGAAGGGTATACTTGTACATAATACACTCACTTTAATATCGTATTTGCTAAAATTGTTATCCTCTAGCTTCATTATGCCATATATATGTACTAACCTGCAGCTCACGTGCATGGTCGAGAAAATATACTTCCCTTTCATTCAACGTAACGTCAGTAAGTTGAAATAAAAAGTTTTTACTGGTCTCGTAATATTGCATATTGAGTTTATATTAATGACCTAAATAGGTCAACGAGACTATTTAATCAAATATTTGGTATGATATATACTGCAGTGATTTTTATTTTTGTTTATGAGAGCAAAAATTAACATAATTTCTTATGACATGCATTAAGTAGTACAAGATACAATATACTTAAATGGATGTCGTAAAAAATTTCGTTGATTTTTGCTGAATTGAGATTTTCTATCTCATTTCCTGTCCCATATCTCTTAAAAGTTGACACCTATGCTATAATTTAGAATTTGAAATTTTAGGATCATCTTTTAAACGATTGGGATGAGATTTTAGAAAAATGAAACAGAGAATGAAGCATCAAATTCAGATGATCCAGACTCATTTTTGCCGTATCTATATAAAATATTTTTCTTATATTTCCTCCGTTTCTTTTAAGTGTTTGAAAAGCAACATAAAACTCTGATATAAGGGGGACAATTAAAAAAAATTGGAGGGAATACCAATGCATGGGGGTTGGTCCAAGTGGTAAGCGGCTTGGATTCGCTTAAGGGAGGTCTCGAGTTCGAGTTTCACCGTATGCAGAAAATCCCAACTGGGAGACTCACCCGCCAATGCTAGGTGCGCGATCCGGGTCGGACTGGATTAATAAGGACATAATCCTTGATACCGATGAGCAACAAAAAAAAAGGAGGGAATATTTTACTCTTTTTTTTGTCTAAGCCCAGGTGTCCGGCCACTGGCCGACTAATCCTATTCGAGGCGGGTCCCGGGGTTAAGGTTTTAAACCTCTCCCAACGTAGTTGCGGGGGATCGAACCGTAGCCCTCCCTTCCAAGTACAACCCCTGACACCACTGCACCAACTGCTCGTTGGTTGGGAATATTTTACTAAGTCGTAGTCTTCATACTTTCATGCTCATAATTAGTTATACCTAACACTAATTAAGTCAGCAGTGGAAAATAAGAATGCAGGTAAAGCCTCAATTACCTACTAATCAAACCACGGGTATATAGAATATTGCGTGCTCAAAACATTATTATAATTAATTAGTGAAGGGAATTTTCTGTTAACTTGTTTATGTCTCATTTTGGTCTTTAATTAAATAAATGTCATTATCATCAATGTCAAATTTTCCATTCTTGTTTGTCAAACGATAAATCAAATTGCCGACAAACCCAACCGACAGTGTTTTTTTGAACGTTATTTTGATTACAGACAAATTGAAATGAAAAACAAGAATCCGTTGTAAAAAGAACGTTAGAAAAGTGACTACTACGTTGATTAAACAAACAAATGTTTTTTTTTTTTTTTTTCTTTTAAATACTGTTCATTGATATCAAAGATTTTGTCACAAATAATTCAGTTCGAACGGATTGCACACCTGACAATAGTGATTGAGTCTTCCGACGAGAATTTTTTGCATACGGTGATACTCGAATTCGAAACTTCACTTAAGCGAATCCAAACCTTTTGAGACATGATTTATTTAGTAGGGAGATTTTTTATTCGAGTTTGCGATTTTTGTAATGATGAAAGTAATATAAAAAAAAAGAAATTAAAAAATTATAGGAGTAATGAGAATGAGAAAAATTAAAACATAAAAAACTGAGTCAAAAACCCTCCAAATAAGCAAAAGAATATTTCCTATTGTCTTTAACAAATTTCCATATATTGCTACTTTTCCTGTTCGTTCATTGAGAGAGAGAGAGAGACTAGTCGCCTTTTCCACACCATGACCCCAGTTCTGCTTTAATGATTTTTAACTTTCTTGCTGCTGATCATTCATGATCCTGGATGGATTTCATAGGCAGTCTAGATTTGTTTACTTTTTTTGTCTTAATTTTGCTAGTAAGTAATGGGGAAATTGAACCCCCAACTGTAGGTCTGCCTAAACACCTCGATGATATCCAGGCCGTTTTAACTCCCAAATTCGAGCAACATTGTTAGGAAATAATGCATGTGCCTTGTTGTACAACTATATGGATAAAAGGAAACAAAACAAATAAAGAATACAAAAAATTGTGAACACAATTCTTCCATAACTGACTATTAATTTGGGGACGCTATCAATATATGAGTGTTTATTAATTTTTTCTGAGATCACCTCTCGACCCAATATGATTTGCATATAATTACAAAGAGAATACCCGACTACTTATACTACTTCTATCTTGACAGGGGTCACTCTTCCACTGACAAACATCCCGGTCACATAGTCCTATTCAAAGTTCTATCCAAACTCCATGAAAAGAACTGACTTAATTAGGAAAACAAATCGGTCACGATTTGTGACCTATTTGGTCACTGTCGTGATCGCTCTTCTGTGTTAGTGCTATGGTTATCGTCTTAGGTCATGAGCGTGATCAACTATGTCACAGCTGTGATCACTCTTCTACGTACCTTCCTACATGCTTTGTCAATCAGACTCCATAACCTAACAAACATCATGATTTAACTAATTAGTAACTATCATTGCCAATCAAAACCATTATATTGGTCTTTCATGTGAGATACAACCATTTCATTTTTTTTCAATCACTAAACTATGATGAGCATAGCCAATCTATATAGGTAAGTAATGGGTGGAATTTAAACAACGATGCACTGTTTAGTGGTAAGATGTCTCTCATATTTTTAATAGGTAACGAGTTTGAATCACGTTGGGAGTAAGTGGAGAACTACTAACAATCCCCACTACAACAAAATTGTCTAATAGATACGGTGAATTTAGCGACGAAATTAGGTCGTCGTAATTTAGCGATGGAAATCGACGCTTAATGGGTAGATTTCGTCACTATATCGTCAGACATTGGTCAACCAAAAGTCAGATAATGTAGCAACGGAATTCCATCGTTAAGTAGATAAAAGTTCGACGCAAATTTTGATTTTCGTTGCTGATTTTAGCGTGAATTTAAGCAAAAATATTTTCGTTGGAATCCGTCGCTAAAAAGTAGGTGTCGTCGCTATTTTTTTTTTTGTTTAGCATCGGATTCCATCGCTATTCTTTTTTGTTTTAAACAAAAAGCTTTGGTTCCTCCCCCCTCTCCTTCTCCCCCGTAAACCCCCATTCTCTCTTCCTCTCCTCTCTTCCTATTAGCCTCTCTCCCTCTTCTTCTCAGCCTCTCTCTCTCTCTCTCTCTCTCTCTCTCTCTCTCTCTCGAATTTAGTCTCTCGCTCTCTCTCTATCTATCTCTGTCGCGTCTTTTCCACTGAGAATCACCACCGAGCATCGCCACCTTCGATCGTCTTTTCCTTCTCCTCGTACCAGGTAATGTTATTCCTCTCCTTTGTTTTGATTTATTTCGCTTATTTGTGATTTTTTTTATTTTTCGTGATTTTCTGTGATTAATTTATCTTTTTTGTGATATTCTGTGATTTTATTTAATTTTTTGTGAATTTTTAAATTTTATCTCATATTATAATATTTATAAAATTACAAAATTGATATATATTGAAATATTTTAATATCGAAAATCCTTAATACCCGGATTTTTGGTATTTTAAACTTTCTAAATTCAAAAACAGAAAATAAAATAAAATAGAAAAGTAAAGTAAAGTAAAATAAAACATAAAAATGAAATAAACCAGAAGATTGATTAAATAAAAATAGAATAAATAAAACATAAAATTGATAAATTAAAATAGTATAAATAAAATAGATTTATTAAAATATAATTACTAAAACATACTTAAAACGGATTAAATTAAAAATGAATAGTAAAAAAGCAGTACAAATAAAAATAGTTTCGTAAAACAATAATTAATTAAAATATGAGTAACTAAAACATAATTAATGAATAACATACAATAGTAGGCTGAGTGGGAACAGCAGACTACAGCTGCAATTTAGTACAACATCGCACAGCAGGGGCAGGTCGCTATGGAAACGCATCAGGCGTGGATGCATCCCAATATTTGGGATGCTGTCGCCATCTTACGTCCGCTCCCACCAATTTCAGACACCGCCCGATGGATTGATCGTCTCCTGCACAAGATCTTAGGGGAGCTCGAGCCTGGCGCGCAATCTCGCGCATAATTTTACAGACACGCTATTTGACTATACCCCTTCCCTTCCCGGCCCCCGCCTCACCCTTAGTAGGAATTTTGTATTTAGTTAGACTTTTTTATATTTTTGTAAATTAAAAAATTATAATTTTTAATTTAATTCGTAAATTTAGCGACGAAAATTTGCCACTAAAAATAATTAAATTTTTTCGTAATTAATGCGACGGAAGTACGTCGCTATAAATTATAAATTATTTATTTTTAAAATTAATATTAGCAACAAAATTTTGTGGCTATATTTAATTAAACAATTAAATAAGTTGCTAAATATAGTGACGTAAATTCATTGCTAAATTTTTAGATAGTTTGCGTCGGAGTTTCTTTCGTCACTGTTCCAAAAAAAAAAATAGCGATGAAAATGGACTTTCGTCTTTAATAGTGACCTAAATTAGCGATGGAATATAGCGACGAAATTTCATCGCTAAAGTTATATAGCGATGAAATTTTGTCGCTATTTTTCGCCGCTACCTGACTTTTTTTTAGTAGCCTTTAAAAAAATAAGAAAAATAATAATGGGTAGAATCTATCTTAGATTGCTATGTTTTCGATCAACAAGCCTATGTATACAACAAAATATCAAGTACTGTTTCATTTAAGTAGAAAGAGATATTTTCTGCTCACAATATACTGCTTTAAAGGAAATTTGAAATAAAACGGAGGAGTATTAATAAAGGTTACCGAGGAAAAAAAAAAAGAGAAGCTATTACTGTAGGTTATTGATAATATTAAAATCTGATGGTGAACAAAAGACATGACGTCAGTAGACTTCAAGACTTCTGAAATCTGCGCTTAGAGAAGGATTTCGAAGTACACTGGAGAACAGAAGACTTTAAGATAAGTCTTCTGAAGTCTGTTGATGAAGGTCTCCGTAGTCTACTGGTGATGAGTAGTCTTGAAGACTTCCGAAGTTTATTGGAGGTCAGAAAACTTGAATATTTCTAAAAATTGCAGAAGATCAGAAATGTTCCTTAATGTGCTGTTTGGTTGAGCTTAATAAACGTCTGAAAGGGTGTTTTGTGTAATTTAATCAGACAACTTAAAAATTAGACTCTTTGATAATTTTTTTCTTTCAGATCTGAAAGCAGCTTAAAATGTCTAAACCCATCAACCTTAAAACTAAAGCTGATTTGTTAAAATCTACATTTGAAATATCTTTTGGTCAATTTTATCCTTTTATTAGACTGTTTGGTAATATTTAAATTTATTTTTATTAGTTTTATTTTTATTTTTTCTTTATACATTTAATTTAATAAAATTTAAAATAAATTTAAGATTTCAAAATTTTAAATTTTAAAATTAATTTTAATAAAATTTTGAGTTTTTAAAGCAATATTTTAAATTATACGTCACTTTTATATATAACATTTTTGAGTTCTTATGCATAAAATTAAAATAAAATGTGATTATATTTGTATTTTATATGCATAAACTAAAATTATTCTTTTATTCTACTACTTTGTTTTTATTCAAAAATTTATTCTTATAAATTTCTTTTTCAATTTTACAACTATTTTCTTATAACTTTTTTTAAAATTAGATAAGAAAATGAAATGTATCAATAAAATAAATGTAACAGCATGCCTCATTTAAATATGATTAGTAATTTATTTGGTAATCATAAAAAGAAATAATTTTAAGATTCTAAAATATAATAAATATATATCAAATAATAACTTCAATACTAAATTAGATTAAAATTAAGGACAAAAGTAATGCATATTTAAATAGCTATATAGAAATAATTAGGTAAATACTGATAATAAATTTAATATATATAATAAATATATTATAATTTTTTTATAAGTAATAGATTCATAATGAAAATATATCCATATTGCTTTCAGCAGTTATAAACAACAAACAACCTCTATGAAAAGGTTAAAATGCCCAATAGACAATATTCAGACAGTTAATTCAGTTCAGTAACTAAACGATTTTACTGATTCAACTTTCAGATGCTACTTCTTAATTGTCCTGACACATTCAGATTTATTTCTAAACTAGCATCCAGCACTTAAAATAAATAAACAGCACCTAAGTCTACTATTTTAATATGAAAATCGTTGTAGAGAATCTTTGTAGGAATTTAGGTATTTCCCTTCTAGAATGAATAGAGTTGTTAGTCTCTGTAATCAAGATAAGATGTTGTTCTTTATATTTTGGAATACTCTATATATTCAGAATTTTCATTGAATCAAATACATCAATCAATCAATTCTTATTGATTTTATGAAATTCAACATGAAATCAAAGTAAATCGATCATATTTTATGACTCTCGATCTGAATTTTTTGAGGATTTCGCAATTTTGATTCTTCATAACATTATACCTACTCCGATTCTTGGAATTACTTCATTAAATTGCTTCATATACTCCCCTTGATTGTTTGTTTAATATTTTTTGATCATCTTGATCATTACTTTGTTTTTCTATAATAAATCCTAAACTTGATGATGGAATTGATGAGTATAAACTTGAAAATAATGTCGTTAAATTATAAATCTCTCAACCACTGTATAAAATGTTGTTGATCGATGAATCCTTATGTGACACCAATTATGATCAATAAAAATTATCGTAATGCATTCTTTGTCTACCAAGAATAAGATTGAATAAATTAGCGGATGTCATAAGTAGCCTATTGTAACTTCTAAATATTGTTCTTTTTGGGATAGATGACATAATATGGTGGTTTTTTAGTCGCTTAATTCCATGAATTTTGAAATTAGGCAGAGTGTTATTTGCTTCACTATAACCAAAGAAATATGGGATGATTTGACAGCCCATTTTTCTCAAAGTGATGCTCCAATGACTTATCAAGTGAGGAAGGGTACATATTCAGTTTTGTACTCATGGAGACTTTTCGATCAACTGCTATTTTACAAAATTCAAAGGTCTTTCGGATCAATGACTAGTCTTATACATATTCCTAAATGTACATGCAATTACAATTGCACATGTGGCGCATCTAGAACGCAAGATGACTAAGTTCTTGGTTGTCTTTGCTTTGTGTACACTCATGATACTCAAAAGTACAAATTTGGTCCTAAATAATCCTATCACTCATAAAATTACTTACAACAACGATATAGTCTTCTATGAATATCAATTTCCTTCTGTGTCTTCCTCTTTTGTTCCTTCTTCAATTCATTTTATTAACGTCTCTCCATTGCCTTCTAATAAAGAGCTATTTCTCTCCATTCCTATTACATCTGATACTCCTTCCATTGATTCTCAAGCTTCCAAATCTTTGTCAAATCATTCATCAGAGACCTCAATAGGTATTTCTATTCCACATGTTACTGAACTAAGAAAATCTTCTCGAACCAAAGTTATTCCTGCCAAGTTTAGTGAGTTTACAAAGCTAATTTGGAGCAATGAGGGACGCTTTGTAAACTCACTAAACTTGCCGTTGGTTATAGATGGGTCTTTAGGGTCAAGTATCATGCTGATGATTCTCTTGACAAGTACAAGGCAAGATTAGTTGCCCAGGATTTCCCTCAAATTGAAGGTATGGATTATTTTGATCATGTTGATAACTACTATCAAAGGACTTATGGCCTTAGCTGCTAACAAAGGTTGGAATTTTAATCAAATGTATATCTCTAATGTCTTTCTACATGGAGATTTATATGAGGGTGTGTATATTGATTTACCTCCTGCTTATGTTGTACCTACTTTAGCTTCTCACTTGCAGTGTCCTCTTGTTTGCAAGTTGAGAAAATCTTTAAACGGTTTAAAGCAGGCTCTAAGGCATTGGTTTAAGATGTTATCTTCTGCACCTATTCATTATGGCTTCAAAATATCGAGTAATGATCTACTATTTTTTTTCTCACGATTAAAACACAGTCCTCTATTACTGTTATCCTAGTTTATGTTGTTTACATGATTGTGGCGGGCTCTGATTCTATTTAATTTATCAAGTAAACGATCATTTGAATTTAGTTTTTCCTGTTAGGAATCTTGGCATTCTGAAGTATTTCTTGGGTGCTAGAACTCTTGTGGCATTTGGTTGCATTAAAGAAAATATGCTCTCAGCATCATTGATGATACTCATATAACCACTACAAAGCCTGTCAAACTTCTTATTTCTCCAAATCATCTCTTAACCACTTCTACTAGTACTCTGATTTCTGATCCTACCAAGTATAGAAGACTTGTAGGTAGGTTGATATATTTGACAATAGCTAGGCTTGATATTTCCTATGATGTTCATGTTCTGAGTTAAGTTTTATCAGCTAAATGAAGATCACTGGCATGCAGCTCTTGATCTAGTTAGTACTTGAAAGGTAGTCCTAGATTGGGTCGCTTCTTCAATGCCTTTGTCTCTACTATTCTTACTGCCTATTGCGATTCAGCTTGTGCAGCTTGTCCTCTCACTAAAAAATCCTTGTTTGGATTTTGTATTTTCTAGGCTCTTTCCTTATTAGTTGGAAATTTAAGAAACAAACTACCATTAGTAGGTCTTCTGCATAGGCTGAATACAAAAGTATGGCTAATGTTTGTTGTGAGATTCAGTGGCTCTTGGCTTTGTTTCAAGATATGTCTTTGGCCTCTCTTGCGCATGTTCAATTATATTGTGGTAACAAGTATGCGCTTCATATTGCTACTAATCCTGTTTTTAATGAATGAACAAATTATATTGAAATTGATTGTCATCTGGTCAATTTTCTTCAAGCAAACATCATCACTACTACTCATCCTAGTACTCAAGATCTGCATACTAATGTGTTCACTAAAGCCTTGAGCCGTAATTCCTTTATGCATCTGGTGTCGAAGTTGAATGTGGTGAATCTCTTCTCACCATCCAACTTGGGGTGGGATGATAATACTAGTGAGAATACAAAGTCTCTCGGTGAATAGAAGACTTGAGATCATGTAACTTAAGGCTTTTGAAGTTTGTCGGAGAAGGCTTTCGAAGTATACTAGAGAACATAACACTTTAAGACAAGGTTTCTGAAATTTGCTGGTGAAGACCTCCAAAATTTATTGTTTATCAGAAGTCTTGAAGACTTTCGAAGTTTATCGGAGGTCAGAAGACTTGAAGATTTCTGAAATTTGCATATGATCACAAAGGTTCCTTAAGTTTAATGTATTAATATGAAGATTGTTGTAGAAGATTTGTAGGAATTTAGTTATTTTCTTTCTAGCATAAATAGATGTTAATCGCATTTTAGGCCCTAAGGTTTCCGTAAAATTGCTAAACAAGCCCCCAGGTTTCGTTTATTGCTGTTTAGG
>JAOWAN010081240.1:0-10474 GCA_028566635.1 Lobelia cardinalis
TCTGGATGGGAATCGACGGGCGTTAAGTCAGGGGGGTGATCCCTTAAGAAAAAAAGCATAAGGAGGTCATCCCTTAATCCCGAAAACCACAGGGGGGTTCGTTCCCGTTAACCCTTAATTTTTCACCTTGCATTTTCTGTTTTGGGCTTGCAAGAATAGAATTCTATTTTAAACTAGAAATAAAAAAATTGCGAAGAAAACCAAAAATTTATAATGAATAAAAATATTAAAATAGAGTAATTGAGTCTTTGTTTGAAAAAGTATTAAATCGCGTCAAAATACATTTTTCAATTTTCCCGGTTAAATTGGCAATCTCATATTTTTTTTGGTCTAAGCCCAGTTGTCCGGTCACTGACCGATTAATCCTGTTCGAGACGGGTCCCGAAATTAAGGTTTTAAACCTCTCCCAATATAGTTGCGGGGGATCGAACCGTAGTCCTCCCTTTCAAGTACAGCCCCTGACACCACTGCACCAACTGCTCGTTAGTGGCAATCTCATATTTAAGAAAGTACTATTATGAAAAAAAAAGTATTATTATGGATTAAATAATTATTTGTTCCTAGAACTTTTTTTACTTTATGTTTGGTTCTTAAACTTCGATTAAGCTTTACGAATAGTTATTTTTTTCAAAATTTTGGGTCAAACTTAATAAAATTCATAATATGCCCTCAATATTCCGCTAAACTAACATCATATTAATTTTTGAGAGAACTTTGAGCTAACTTTAAATACTTATAAATTTAATTAATTTTTTAAACTTTAGATAAAGAAAAAGATAAGATAAAATAAAATTTTAAATAAAAAATTAACGATATATTCTAGTTAAAATGTATTATCTTACTTTATTATGTAGTTTTATATATTAGAAAATAAATTTAATTTGATAAATAATAGATTTAAACCTCAATATTTTTGTTCTATTTTTATTGTTTTATTATATATGTATTTTTTTAATATTGAGTTTTAGTTTTATATTTATAATATTTTTTTTAACCTTTTATTATATATCTTCATATATTATTTATAGTCTTTATTTTTCATTATTTATTTTTTATTTCTGTAGGATTAAATAAATGTTTCAAACATTTGGACACTTTAAAAGTTAAGTATAATGTTAGTCTAGTGAAATAATGAGGGTAGAATGGGAATTTTATTAATTATTTTGGAAAAAGGACTATTCGTAAAACTTATTCGAAGTTTAAGGACCAAACATAAAATAAAAAAAAAATTAGGACCAAACGTAAACTTAAGAGATAGTTTAAGGACCAAATAATTATTTAATCCTACTATTATTAGAAAAATTATTCATCTCATTACTTCTAAGTCCTATTAATTGTAGCTACTATTATAAATAACTTAGATTCGGATCAAGAAGTCGATTTTTGTTGATTTTATTTGATGTTTTGTAATGATTAAAGTGAAAAAGTAAGAGAGATAGAGAGAAAATGATGGGATCCATAAATAACTTAAAAATCAAAAACGACGATAAACTAACATTGTGACCCAAGCTTAATGACGAGAATACCAAAGTGTAGAAATTATACCGAGCGCCTGGAGTACCCAATTTTTTTTCTAAATGTACATAATGATTATAAATAATATACTTAATATAAATATGAAATGCATATGATAACTATGAAGATAATAATAATATAATTTATGTGCATTTTATATCTATGTTATGTACATAATTTTTAGTCCGTATGTACATTTAGAGAAAAAACGGACACTCCTAACACCGAGTGCTTAAGCGCTCGATATACCAACTGACCAAAGTGATCGTTTTCTGCATTTTGACAATGATTGTATTAAATGGAGTAGTATAAATGGTAACAATATAATTCTATTTTTGAATGAAAAGAAAATATATATTATGGTTCTTTTTTGGTTTATTCCCTTATGCCATGGTCACAAAACACTGCAAATTAGGTTTGAATTTTCAGATGAGCACTGTTTTAATAAAGTTTATGGTGCATTCTTAAATCAATTATACATGCAATTTTTTTTTTCTTTCTTTCTTTCCCAATTCAATCTCAAAATGGGCCAAATTCAATCTCAAAAAATCAATTATAATTGCAAGTTTTTTTTCTCTTTCCCAATTCAATCTCCAAATGGGCAAAATTCAATCTCAAAATCTACCAACTTCATACGTTAAATCAAACTTGAATGGAATGCATCCAACAAAACAAGTATGCAAAACTTTCAAGATTCAAGAACGCATCCAACAAAACATGTACGCAAAACTTTCAAGATTCAAGAACGCATCCAACAAAACATGTACGCAAATATTGGACTTGGTCCAGATTTTAGAAGCTAGCATTTGGAACAAAGTGAACCAGAAGAGCTGAGCTTAGGCTTAAACTAGGTCAAACTAGGGCTTAAACCCTCATCAAGGTAGCGAGTTGGGCTGGTAGGCTAAGATCGGCCCAGGCTTGAGCGTATAAATGTTGGTTTAATCTTGGTCTACTCTCACTCGGACTTGTGCCAGAGGGTCAAGCACAAGCCAAAGCCCACTAATGGGCTTCAAGTGGGTGACAGTCCTAATGGGCTTTCTTCAAGGGCCCAAATGCAGGAAGCTATTTCAGGAGCACCATCTACAGAAACTTCCAGACAAACAATGAATCAAACATATGAAGAAGGTGGCGAAGTTCAATGACCAAATTCATCACTGTCTACCACTTCAACTCAAATCCAAAATACCTCTGCCATTTTCACCATTCATAAAGTAACAACATAACACGGCATATCCTATCATCAGTCGTATAGTTGGTCAGCTAACTGAGTACGTGATTCTCTAAGCCTCTCTACGGACAAAGTACAGCTTACCCATGATATGAAGAATGGCCACAAAAGCAATGAAGCCAATACTCATTACAAGAACAACATTAGGAGAGATTTTAAGTCCTGGGGCATCATCCGTGTAGAACTGTAGCATGTTTCCAGCTGTTCCTTCTGCAGCCCCACTGGTGCTACTTGTCCTCCTCCTACGCAGGTTAGCAGCAGCTGCTGCTGCACTTCCCCTCTGAGGAGCTCCTCCATTTGAAGACATCTCTGCACAAACCCTTTAAACTATTAATAAGAGGCATCCTCTGAAAACTCCAAGTTGGATGCACATAAAACCACAAGAGCAAAGGCATGCAAGTAGGACTGTAAAAACACCACAATTAACATTACAACAAAGTACTTCTGAGGATCTTTATGTTCACATATTTTACTTTAATATGTGCATATTTTCTCCGACTACTTCCTTGCTGAACACCTCAACTTTTTAGGGTAAACTGTAGCTCGGTTACAACTCCCAACCAGAAACTTTTCACTCATATTTAAAACCCCATTCAAATTATGAAGGGTGTTGGTCTTCATCCTTTATCAATTACCAGGAAAAAATGGAAATGAACATGCTTTTCATAGGTGGGGGCGGAAGGACCTAAAACCTTACCTTCAGGAGAGCCGAGGTAAAATCTGACTTACTAACATATAAACTACTAAGAGAATATAGTGTGGAGAAATTCGTGAAAGAAATGAATGTTGGATTAAAAAAAACTAAATATGGGTCACACTTTCAAGAAAACGATGAAAAACAGAGTTCGAACATTTTGCTTTAAAAAAACTTTCGGACATTTGGGTGCCAACTGGTATATTGTGAGGGGACTTGCGTTAGATCTTTACTATAATAAAGGTCTTTTTAATGCATCCAAGAACTTCCGGAGGGGGGAGGGGGAGGGAGTATGGTCCATGTCGAACGCGATTGAAGTCCGCCCTGTATGCCAGAGCTTAGTTGTACTAGGGCCATTTGCCTTCTTATAAGACCTTAAACAAAAGCACAAATCTAAGAATAACTGAGCTTCACATATAATCAAAACCCCATCAATCATAATGGAGCATCCCTTTTACATGACACAACATAGTTGTATTTAGGACACAATTGCTCTTATTACGAAGTCTTAACCAAAAACAAAAAATAACTGAAAATTTCATAACACAATTGCTCTTGTTTGCTGGTTAAAGAGTACCTTTTTCTTTCTTTTGATTTATTTTTTTCTATCAACAAAACAAAAAGAAGAAGAAGGTAGGACTATCACTTGTCGGCACCAATCACTCCACAGGGTAACCCACACCTATAGACCAGTTGCGCTAGAAGCATTCGCTCGACACTTTACAGTTAACCACCACTGTCACCATCTCATGGTGTCCACAACTATTGTAACCAAAGATCCAGCACCTTCACTATCAAACCTCTCTTCTTTCCAGTGGAATCTCATCATAATCCACAAATTCCCCACCAACATATCCACTCCAAGTTTCACTTTCCTGTCTCTTTGTTTTCTCTCTCTAACCATGCGTTTTTCCTGGTGTCACCAGCCAGCACTAAACACCATAATTTAATCAGAGAGCACCAAACAGGAAACAACGATCGTTCCATGTTTAAGTTTATCTTGGGCTCTGTCACCAAACCGTGAACCCAAGATAAATTAATAAAACCATAAGCAAACAAATAAAAACACAAGCTTTACTAACCATACTAAAACAAAATACAAAGATAGAAAACTTACCGTTGGATCCAGCTCGGGATCTTTTTTCACACAACATGCCAAACTTAAATACTTAAATCAAATGATCATAAATTTAAGAACTCAAAAGAAATAAAACCGATTCAACACATGTGCAAAGGGTTTCTGACTTCTAAAAAAAAAATTGGACCTCGAAGACCGAGAGCCTTCCTCTTTTCTCAATGCATTTTGAGTTCACCACACAAGTAACCACCATTTTTTTCACTTTGCTTTCCTTTCTAGGAAAACTTGTCTTCAATTTAGACTAACCTTTTACTATGCCTTTCAAAATATTCACTTCTATATCATCCATGTATACATGCCCAGACACCTATACAAAGATACTGATTCTTCCAGTATTTCCTTGAGAAAAGTGTTATGATAACACTCCTAAGAAATGTCCATCAGATGTGACTCGAATTTCAAGCTACCATCTTACGGAAACACGGGAAACAGAACTCGTCATATATCAACGCCATGTTTATTCACAACAATTTTGGCAGGTTCTCATTAAAAATCCTGGTATCAACAATAGCACTCTCAACAAACTGTGCATCTCTGTTCATCCATTAATCTAGATAATAAAATTCAAAACTTGTAAGCAATTCCTGAATTTCTTTTTTGATAAAAGATTACAAGGAAGGTGGCCAAGAAGTCCGCCAAAAACCATCAAAACGTAAAAGGACCAAAAAACAACGATCATTGGATAGAAACTCTCCAGTCTCTACATAAATAAATCTCCTAAAGACAAACCTTGAAAAGCTCCAAAACTCCTAGCTGCACTACGATCTTCTCCCACAAGTGTGAGAGCGCTAATTCTTGATTCTGAAAATTCGAGAATTCCTGCCAATCCAAATGTTCTACAAAAGGGTGAACACAGCACATTCCCACAACAAAGAAGCATTACTTGATCGACCAAAGCCCAAATGTCTAATTATATAAAAATCTTCCACATTGTGGGACAGTATGCAAATCTCAAATTGCCCCAAACAGCCTACACTAAAGACTCCATGCATAGGGCAATGCAAAAATAAATGCTCATGAGACTCGCTATCTCTCGTACACAAAACACATACATCTGGAGAAATATGTCTTTGGATGTCGCCTTTGCCTCTGATCATTAGTATTTAACCGACCAAGGACCACTGACCAAGCAAAAACTTTTTAATATAACGGAACCTTGTACTTCCAAATGAATTATATACAGGAAAATCATGTTGTAACTATGAACGAAGAATTCTGGTAAAAGATTTAACAAAAAAGAGCCAAACTGTTCGAGAAGCCAAACTCGGTGGTCGGGTTGAAAATCCGGAAGACAAAATGAAGACTACTGACATTGATTCTCTGTCATTAAGACTCCTCGCAAAATGAAAATTTCAATTAACCTGACCCTCTTCCCTAGCATGAAAAGCAGTAATAGGGATATTATGAATACTGAAAATCCGAAGCAACAGAGTAAAAGAGAACTTAAGAGGAAAGTTCCCTATCCAATGATCCTCCGAACACTCCCTAAGCCCAACCTCATAACGTACATGGGGATGGAAGAGATGAAAACAACTAGAAATAAAGTTCCGGGCATTAGCATACGTGATAGAAAGACTCGTAGATGCATCCCACCCATTTTGGTTAGCACCAAAATTGCTCCGAATAACTCTATGCTAGAGAGAATCCGGCTCCAACGGAGAACGCCATAACCACTTACCAATCAAGGAAATATTTTTGAGAAACAAGTTCCCAAGCCCTACCCCCCCCCTCCCCTCTTCCTTGGACCTACTAAGGATATTACAGGCCACTAGATGATCCTTACTCCCTCTTCCTTGAGCAATTCCCGAATTGACAGGAAGAGTGCAACAATCACCAATTTCATCTATACATATAGTTCTCTAAAAGATCAAGCGGCCAATCACAGGGAAGAGCTGTTCGGCAGGATGTTGATTAGCAAGAATCTCAAATACAATGACTTATCGATACTAAAAAAATCATTGCAGTACATGGAACATGATCGAGCATAATAACTGCATTGTACACATGCTTCCACGGTGCAGTAACAGTTTTTACAAGGCTGGCAGATGATGTCACCTTCTTCTTTCACTTACTGCCCTTTTGGTGAGCCAACATATTCACTCAAACCAAGCATAGTGAGGTACAAAATAGTTTCTGCAAGTGGGGTTTTAGTTGAGTTGGTTTCACCAAGGTCTTTTTAGTACATTGTTTCATGGAGCAGAAAATTTTCAGTAGTTCATTTTCTTTGGACTCTGTTTGTGTTGTGAATTTGGGATAATATTAGAGTTCTCCTAACAGTCAAGATTCCATGATAGATGTGTTTTTCTGCAGATATATCCACTGATAAATAAACTAAGCCAAGTAGCATCCCCCATTATATTGTGCAGGAATGAGAAAGGGAAAGCACAAAATTTCAAAAACTAGAAACATCAATTTGGAGCTTCAGAATTACACTTCACTATAATAGATAAGCTATTTCAAAATTTCAATAACTGGAATCAGAGTTATACAAAACAAGAAATTTCCTCTTCTGCTCTCCGGCATTAACTTATCATAACAAAGCCAAAGTGTATAATTATCCTGAGAGGACACATGGCCATCATTAATCTACCAGTACCTATACCACCATTGTTCAACTATAACAAACATGCATTTAGAAACTCATCAAACATGGCTAATTGCATAATCAGGCTCAATTTTACACACGTGCACACACACACACACACACACACTAGTATCAAGACCTCTAATAGTTCAGCAATACCATACATAAAGCGGACACACACAAACATTTTACTCGGTTGATGGACAAAGTAAGCTGGCATGCATTCGAAGTTCAATTAAATCCTTAAAAATTATCGACTTTCAAACAGGGACGTTCTTGATCCAGTCGGTTGAGAGTACCAAAAAAGTAAATAAATTTTAACGGATCAAACGAGGCTAATCAAACAATCAAGCACAATTTTAACACACGTAATAATCATAATACTTACGGATCGATTCTGAAAACAGCTAATCGGGAACTAGATTTATCGATGGAGGAAATGATTGAATCATGGTATGCATATACTATTTATGTAAATCTTTCAAACGGTGGAAGAATTGAGACTTACAGGTGAACGTCGTAGAGATGAGATCCTTGTTAGAGAAAACCCTAATTTAAAGAAATTACGAACTAGTAATTCTTATTTCCCTCTTTTTGGGCAATTTCTAGTAGCTAGTAGCTCCCATTAATTAAATATTCATTTTTTATAATTAAATATTTATTTATAATGTTTTTATTGTTATTTTTGATTTTTTGTTATATGATAGTGTTCATTTAGTTCAATGTTACATTTTACATAATTGTATTATTTATTTAATTTAATGTTTATAATTAATATTCATTTTTTGATATTAAATATTCATTTTATGTGAAAAAATAGAGCTCCTTTCTAGGAACTCTAGCTCTTGAGAGCTCCGTATACCAACTGCTCTTTTTAGCCCAATTTTAGGGCTTTTTAATGTTCTTCGGACACAGGTACGGGTTGATGGGAAATTATAGACACCCCAAAGCAACGAGTGCTCATTTGGCAAGTGAATTATACTCTCCAAATAGAGAGTGAGAGAATCAAATATTAATTAATTTTTTTATTATTTTAGCAATTAAAAAACATTTTAAAAGGTAGTTGATTAATTAATTTCATAATTTTAGAAATTTACGAATCTAGATATATATAATTTTCGTATTATAAAAATATTTAAATTATTCAAAAAAATCAATCTCGTTTTTATTATGTGCATTTTGATGTACATTTATGTACATATTTATATACTATTATGTGCATTTTTTTGTTTCGATCTTTCGGATTCAATAGTGAGTTAAAATTTTATGTGCATTTTATGAATAGATATGTGCATTAAGATACACGATTATGTATATTAAGAAATACGCTTATGTGCATTCAATTACACACTTACGAAAATTACGATACAAACTTATGTGCATGAGCATACACACATATGTGCATTAATATACAAACATATTAATCTATAATACAAGTTAAGGGTGTGGGACCCTCCGCAAATGAATACTACTATTTGGGCACAAATTTCGAGGATCAAAATTTAAGGGAGGGGTTGGGATTAGTTAAAAAATTATATGTTTATGTGTGGGTGTGTGAGTGTGTGGGAGAAAGGGGGATAAAGAATATGTGTGGGTGGGTGGGTGTTGGGAAGAGAGAGAGGTGTGATGTGGGAGTGGGGGTGTGAGGTGGGTTGGGATGTGTGGGGGAATGTGTAATTTTTTTTATTTTTTGACTTAATTAATTAAAAAATATATGTAAAATAATATATATATTTATAATTAAAAATATACATATAATTTTATTTTTTAATATTTTGATACGCCGTGCCCTCGGGCACGGGTATTTACTAGTATACAAACATATGTGCATTACAATCAGAACTCCAATTTCAATCTCAACCAACAAATTGTTAAATCCAATCAACCAAAAAATCATTGTCAAAGTAGCCGATGTCGGTGATAACTTATGTACATAAATACACATATATGTGCATTCATACACCTACCCAAAAATTTAAAAATTACGATACAAACTTATGTATATAAACATAAGCCCATATGTGCATAAAAAATAACATATATGTGCATTAAAAATAACCATAACCATGTGAAGAAACAACACCATTAGCCATCATAGTGGGAGACCTCGCCGGCATCGGAATTCTCGCAATCATATTCCTCTACGTGTACAGGTGGATGAAACGGTTAAGGCATCCCGATCCGAAAAATCACTAATTCCAAGCCCAGCCCAGCCTACAAATACGAGCCCACCACAGTCCCGAAAGAAACCAAAGGCAGCAAAAGAACCTGGTCGTGCCTGAGTATTGCCTCCGAGGAAACCTCTGACGCGATGACCGGTTACGAGAGTGAGGAAATCGACACAACACGTAGCAACAACGACAACTATAATAATCTCCAGGAAAAAGGAGCGGCCGAGAATGTGAAGAAGCTTGTGATGGTAGACGGCGAGACGGAGCTTCAGTACGAAGCGTTGTTCAAGGCTTCGGCTTACATATTGGGGATGCCGGAGCATGCGCGGATGTTGGAGGTCTTGTCGAAGGAGGTGGAAACGGAGGTGACGCGGCTTTGTGACGATCGAAACCCTAGAGGGGGCAGCGGCCTTAGGAGCGTGGCCGCTGCGAAGGCTTTGTAACGATCTTGACTGAGGAGAGAGAGAGAGAGAGAGAGGAGAGAGAGAGAGAGTAATCGAAATAACCCATGGCGACGAGGGAAAGAGAGAGAGAGCGAGGAGGAGATCGGATCTGAGAGAGATAGGAAGGAATGGAAGGTTACGGAAGAAATTTTAGGATATATTTAAATTAAATTAGAAATTTGTATTTTATGGAAGTAATAAAACGCGTATTTTACAATTCTTTTGGAGTGCTCTGGGGACCGTATACGAATTGCGGGGTGATCGAGCCAAAAGATGAGGTTGGTTGCATGCGTCAGAATAAAACGGAATCAAATAGTTAAAAGTTTCACTGAGCTCCCCAAAGCCTTTGAAGTTTCCTTGATGATCCCTCTACTTTATGGGATACTTAGAGATGAAAATAAATGGACGGATTTGGTTTGATTTGGTTCCAGGTTGATCGAATTTGAGCCCAATTTTTAAGTAGAAATAGATAGTAAATTTGATATTTTTAATATTTGATATTTGATTTTGTTATTGATTCTTTCATTTTCTTTCTACCTCTTTTCTACTTTTTTATTTTACATATCATATCTATCTTATAAATGGAAGCGGTGGGACCCGCTTCAAATGAATAGTAACTTTTTTCCAATCATTATTCAATCATCTTCCTCTACTTTCATCATTACCCAATTATTTCTCCTATCCTTTTAAGTTTCACTTTA
>JAOWAN010081281.1:0-10473 GCA_028566635.1 Lobelia cardinalis
CAATAAAGAGGCATTATTTAATAAGGGTGAATTTGTCAATATATATTACTCCTTAATAAGTGTGCACAAAACTAAAATGTCCTCTATTGCGGGACGGAAGGAGTATAACGGTTATAAATTATGTACATATAACTTTTTTGTGCATTACTAATTATGTTATATACATTATAATTATATTATGTATATATTTTATAACGTTTATATGTATTAAGTCAATCTATATCACGATTCGGGCTTGTAGGGTTCGATTTACATATGGGAATATGGGATCCACATTTTCTCCAATGAAGACCACACAGCAGGAGGAAGCACTAAATGCAGCACTTTACTTCAGCTACACGTGTCATCCCACAGTGCACTGAATAATAAGTGTACCCCCAACATATTAAAATTAATGCAGGTAGAGTATTACTATGAGTTTACGAACAATCAAATATTAGTTTTTTTTTAATTATTTTGAAAACGATATAAAACTCTCTTATAAAAAGAAAAGAAAATACTCTTAAAAGAAAAAAAAAAAAAAAAGATATAAAGTTCTCTCATAAAAAAGATAATTGGTCCCATTTGGCTGAGTAGTAGTAGGCCTAGTAGCAGTACTGGTAGTAGTACACTTTTGGTACTTTTGATCAACGAAGGAGGTCTGGAGTACACACAAGTTTCTGTTGATGATCATGCCAATCACTGTCACCAACTTTCATTATAGTTGATGCATAAATGTTGAAAATGTTTAAACCACTTTCTGACTGGATTGCCAATCAATTTATTGATCAAAGTTCTTAAGCATCATATAATCCTAATTCACCAACGAGCAGTTGGTGCAGTGGTGCCAGGGGCTGCACTTGGAAGGACGGACTAAGGTTCGATTTCCCGCAACTACGTTGGGAGAGGTTTAAAACCTTAACCCCGGGACCCGCCTCGAACAGGATTAATCGGCCAGTGGTCGGACACCTGGATTTAGACCAAAAAAAATATAATCCTAATTCCACTTTCTTCTTGGGGTTGCCCCATTACATTACCTACCTGAGGTCTGTGACCTTTCCCTGTGAGTCCAGTGGTGCATCCATGTAATGACTTGCTCCCCTGAAGAGGTTTATCTTCTTTACAGTAGACCAACACTCTGTGTCCTCTCCATTAGTAATTAAGTAGTAATCCTCTTGCTCTAGTGGTAAGTCATGAGCAGCCATCATTTTGTTCCATTCGCAATAAGAAGCGTAGAATTTGTTCCTGACAATTTGAAAAGTGTCGCCATTAACTCCGCAGATGCAAAAGAATGGAAACCAACCATGCAACATATATATGTCCCATGAACTAAATTAGAAGGCTTCCACAAGCGGGTTGTTAATATGTCAACACAAGTTTGGCATATTCCCCAAAAAAGGAAATGATCAAATTGGTCCGTTCGCAAATTGCGTTGTTTGCCCGACTTGTTTTGGCTTAGCCGATTAGGTAAGGATTTCAATAATTTCCTTTGTTTGCGAGATTTTATCCAGTTAAAAGCCTCCGATATTTTCCTACATTTTCATTTCGTGAAGCTATTAAGATTTCCCTAAAATGGCTGAAATCCAAACCTATGTTCTTTTTTTCATTTTAGACATCTATATTTGGGTTAATAATATTCAACGAGAAAATCGGAAGCATTTACAGAATCTAACGCAAGGAATTCAGTTAACTTGTTAGAAGACACGCCCAAAAAAGAACTAAAAAAATGTCGGAGTAATGAAAATAAAAAACATTGATGAGACATCCAGCAAAACCCAATAGTAATTACTATGCCCTCCGTCCCAAAATGAGTTTCAAATTTATTTCAACGTCAAATTTTAACAGCCATTTTGGGATCGAGGGAGTAGTAAAAGATTTGCGTATGATAAAGAGGTTATTTAGGCAATCAGATTACATTATCGAAGAAGATATGTCAAACAAACAAGCTCACCAGATTTCAGTATATGGAGCCCAGAAATTCGAAAGGCCCATTGGAGCCATACTTTGTGAAAGAATTAATATTCCGCTCTTTGTACTTGGACGCTGCCAGAATGGTATAGACATAGGTATTGGGCTAAGAAGCACATGTTAGATTTCTCACAGAGCTCAAGCGCCAGCAAGAAAACCTTTATCATTCCCTAGCATCAAGATCAAACTCATTAGGTTCTAATAAAGGTACTGAAAAAAAATACAACTTAAGAATATTAACACAAGCAATAATCTCCTCCTGAGAATCTAACCTCAGTTTCAGACCAAATCATTCCTTTCTTCTGTGAATATCTCCTTTTTTTTCGACAGCATTACATTTCCTGAAGTGTACAAACAAGAGTCTGTTGCTTCCATGTATTTAGCTGGTGGTGTTATCTTCCCTTATCGCCACTTTCGCTGCTTCTGAGGATTGACAAAGCATCCAACTTCTAAGCAGGAAAAACTGAAAGTAAATACTCATAATGCATATCAAAAGTTCAGCTCACTAAAGACACAAGTTATAAGCTACCTAAACAAAAATTGCAACAAACAATAAAACATATGGCAGAGTGAAGAAAGTAGCGACAAGAAGTGTGTTTTTTTTTTTTTTTTAATTTTCTTCAGCACCACCAACTTCTTATTCCTTTCTAACCCCGTCCCACTTCAAGGATATGACCAATCCGGCAATCTCCAATGCTGCTAATCAGGAGTTGGCAAACTTGGATGGGTTTAGTAGCTTCTGAGTGAGTGCGCACATCCGCTTCTATAATTAGCTGCTTGACCACAATGTCCGAGTCCATCTCAACTTGAACTTTCAATGCAGTCATTTTAATTCGCAGCTCAACCCTTCTTGCGCATACCTTAGTTCAACCATTGTGTTCGAGCTTCTTCCCCCATTGCCCTTGAAGCCTTGGACATTCCACCAATTGCAGCAGGTTGTTCTTCCCCTTACAACACTTGTTCAGCTTCATCAGGTTGCCCTTCAGGATGTTCTTGTTTTTCGTCACGCAACCCCGACAGAAATCATTTTCCCTTTATCCTTATTCTGGTCAACTTTTTTCCGCCTGTGTTTATTATCTTTGGTTTCTTGTTGGCTCCTATCTTGTCTTGAATGTATTCAAACCAGGCATCATCAGCTCATTTTATGATGGCTTCTGGAAACTATGGCTATCATCAGAATTGAAAGTTGCCGTCCTGCACTATGGATTTTAGGAATTGAATACACAGTTCATTTTCCATATTTTATCTTTGCTGGACTTGGATTTTTGCGGTCTGTGCCCTAATTGAGAACCTAATTTTTTTCCATTCAATTCCAAGCCAGTAGGTTCATCATAAGGCTTTGCCATTTATTGCTCCTCAATAGTAACTGGATTTCTTATTCTTCAACTCAATTACTATCACACTATCCTTTACCTCATTCTACCTGCACGGGGCTCATTAGCAAAATACTCAGCCAGCCCATCATACTTTGATGCTCAAAGTTGACTGTTTGGACTAGCCCTTACAAGACAAGCCCATATCATCTCCAAAACAGAACTGAACTGAACTGAATCTTCCATCCAAAATGCATGCGCATAAGATCATTCACCAAGTCCTTTGCCCTCTTTCAAGATTCTACCCTATTTCAGGAAGATGTATTTATTCAATGATTTCTTGAACTGTGTCAGTATCTCTCTTACCTTTATAAATTCTCCTTCATCTCCGGCACACACAGAATTCGGTCCATAACTCGTTCAGCAACATCCACATTTCCGAGTTTCTGACAAGCCCCAAGCAATGCACCTAACACAATTTCATCTGGTTAATTTCATCTGGTTCTTCAGGCATTTTCTCAATAAAGTCCATGCTTCATATACCAGTCCTGCCCATGAACGAAGACCGACCATGCAAGAGTAGTGCTCAATCTTAGGGACCAATCCAAAAGATGAGCTCATCAAATCAAACAATCGACGGCCTTCATCGACCATCCCTGCATGCACATGAATAACACTATATAATGTGGTCATATTATCCAATTGGGACAAGGAATTTGATTTGAGAACGCATGTCTTAGCAAGTACTCTGATGGACATGGCATTGAACTCAATGTATCTCTCCTCAACCGAGTCAAGGTACATCAATGAGCAAAACAGTGTATTAAAGCTACAAGAACCATGGTGGAAACAAGCTCTAAGACCTTCCGGACTGAAGCTATGCACACTAGATCCTTCACTTTGAAGAGGAAATCATGCACAAGAGGGTTCAACTATATATTTATTCTCGTACTTTCGGTTTGCACTTGCTATAGATTAAGATTTGGTGAACATCCGCATAAGTTTGAGGCTAAGCCAGACAAGAGTCTTAAATACTCAGATGTTAGAAGAGCCTTCAAGATCTAGAGTAATATGAATGAACAAATTCTTGAAGGTATACATGTAACATTTGATGAATCACAGAATCAGACACCAAGCCTAGTAAAGCTAGCAGCTGTAAACATGAAGACTGGAGACAGTCGAGTAAAGATCAAAATCTGAACCACTAAAGAAGCTGCTGAAAGTAACTCTGATTCACTGATATGAATGTGGAATTCAAGTTGAGGAGCTAGACTTGCAGAAAAGCCAGGTTCGTTGAAATGGATAGATCAATACGCCCTTGGTAGTAGTGTTGTGCTATTAGTTACTAATAAGGTGAAAAGAAAGGCTTGGCAGTATTTTCATCGGCCCAGCTAAATAACAATACCAAGGAAACCTTTTCCTTGATACGATGAAAGAAAATGATCATGATCCACCAAAGACGCCCTACCAAAGAAGCTTTGCGGACCTTTCACTGTTTCATTGATACAGAGTATCAATTGATCATCCATTAGTCAACGTCCATAAGTTTAATCCAATAGAAGGCAGAGTAACTCCTCGGCATCAACATGCCCACTGATGTTGACTTGCTCAGTCAAGATATCGTCTTTAATTCAGTCATAAGAAGCTGACCTCTCCATGGCAATCCTTGTTCGAGTAGCAAAACATGAGCAGGGAACATGATGCTCCATTTGGTATAGGAAGAGTAGAAGTTGTGGACTGGGACTCCTGAAAAAGAAAATGTGTCACCATCAACTCCACAGAAGCAAGGGAACAGAAACCAATCCTCGTGACTAGTAAAAATTAAAATAATTGAGTAAAATAAGAGATATGAGTAAAAAAGATAATCAAGTAAAAGAACAAAGAATAGATGTCAAAGAAACTCAACAGATTTCAGATCACTGAGCTCAGAAATTTGGAAGGCCCGTGGGAAGCACAGTTTGTGTTCTTCCGTGAATAATCCCCAGTTCTGCACATCGAAGTTGCCACAATATTAGTAATATCTATTGCCAGCAAGTGTGAGATTTCTTACTGAGCTCAAACAAGAGGAAGAATACTTCGAGCACTCCCTTCTATCCAAGATCAAGCTCATTATGCTGAAAAGTATTAATGAATGGAACTCAAACATAATCTCCTCTAACCTCGGTCTCAGTCCAAAACGTTCCCTTTCTTCATCAATTTTCTCTTCTTTTCCCATGACAATCCACAGCATCCACACATATTATCTCTCCTGATCCTGATTCTATAGCTCGTATCCGTGTTGGACGAAGCATCTACCTCCTAGTAAGTAGATTAAACGTAAGTACTATACACAATTCATAACAGACCAAAACCAAATTGCAAGAAACTATAGAACGCATTGCAGAGTAAAGGTAATAGCATTGAGAATGTTTTCCATAATTTTTGCTCCGAATTAAGCTCATTTGATTACTTAATAGTCATCATTAGACCAAGAATACGGAGAGATACAAGACCACGAACTGGGGAGGACTAAGGTCATACAGGCAAAAACTGGGCCACAAATAACTATAAACAAAAAAACAATTAGAAAACAGAACAGCGCCCTTCAAATCCTCAATACTGCAGCACCAATTGACCAACAAAAAGTCCACAACAATGCATATATGTGATCTGATCTTGGCTTTGTCTTGTCTCTCAGATCTTCAGGTGCATAATTTATCATGATCGAATTGCAAAAAATTTAATCCATATCCACAAAGTGCACTCCAACTTTGATTCCTAACGAATCCTTCAAGAATGAACTCTAATTTGCACTTCTACTACTTTATCCATGCTGAACATGCTTTCGATGTTGTGACCTAATTTGAGAACCCAGCTCTTTTCCGTTCCAAAACAGTGGTACATCAGGAGGATTTTCCATTTACTGCTCCTCAATATCGACCTGGAACTTGTTATCCAACATGATATCTGTTTCACTATTCTCTACCACATCCTTGCTCATATATTGCTAATTGGTAAAAAGCTTAGCTACTCCATCATATTGCATGCTCAGAAAGGTTCATGAATTTATATTATTTGCTTTGAGAGAAACAAGAAAGACTAATAGAAAAAAGGAGAAAGCCAAAGGTGATGGACAAGACGTCCATCAAAAGAAAAAATAAAGAAAAGGGTAAGAAGGAAATAAAGCAGTTTAATCCCTCTGCGGCCCTAAAATAAGGACGCCTTGAAATGTGCCCCTTGTCCATGACAAAGCCATATAGACCACTCGACCCCAGAGAAGAGTCCAACGTACCTCCATATCCATGAAAAAGAGCTTCGCTCTTTCCAGATACCAAAGTATGGCAAGGACCCCACACTGCCACACATATACTGCATCTTGCTCCCACCAA
Organism: Lobelia cardinalis; assembly: GCA_028566635.1. NCBI lineage: Eukaryota > Viridiplantae > Streptophyta > Magnoliopsida > Asterales > Campanulaceae > Lobelia > Lobelia cardinalis. The sequence goes on from JAOWAN010081281.1 coordinate 6,629, forward strand.
AGCCACAAATTTTTAATTTAACGTTTGACTTTTGGACTAGACCTCAAAAGATGGGCCATACCATCTCCAAAACAGAAGTGAACTGGACTTGCCATCTGAATGCACACCCATTAGATAATAAAGTGAGAAGCATTTCCATTTTATCCCTTTACCCTCTTCAAGTTCTCCACTATTTTCACTGAGGTATCTATTGCCAATAATTTCTTAAACTGCTCGATAATCACTCTTATCTTTGGATATCCCCTCCCTGCACCTGGAATATGTTCCTCAGCATCCTTATTGTCTTGTGCCATGTGTTTTGGTGGCTGATCCTTTGAACTTCTATATCTGACCTTTTTGCTTGTTTTCACCAGATTTCCGCACTCTTCTCTCAAACCATTGTCCTTACCAACGATCATGTAAACAGAGTTTATCACCTCCTCATGCTTTGATATATCCCCTTTTACAACATTAGATTTCCAATTAACCTGTGAAGTCTCCACCTCCTTGCATCATACTGCAAATTCATGTTCCCCACAACTAGTAATATTGTATCATCGATTGTGTGTCCCAGTTTAGTTACTACAACCCATGGTTGTCTTGTCAATAGCATTCATCTTGAACGTATCATCATCAAAGGAAATTGCAGTCCGTCTATTTGCAATATTATGGAAAGTGAACATTAGAACACGCATTAATTGGCTTGCCTACATCCCCTGGACAAAACAGGTAGTCCACACCATTTTCCGTACACTTTTCAACCGTTATGAACCAGTTCTTCAATATTTCCATCTTTCATCTTCAAGTCTTTCATAATGTCAAAGTCTTAAAAGAAGAGAATGAGAAATTTTGTTCCTAAGGCTTTGAGCTAGACACCAGCAAGTTGCTCGGCACTCATCTCCGAGTTTAACATGCTGAAATCATACTGTGTTCTGGGAATACATATGCAAATCAAATTCCAGATTATTGCATAATACTTAATTAGCCATGGGCTTAAGGCTTTGTTGTTGTTTTAAAAATGAGTAATCAGCATTGCGTAATTAGTTGTAAAATATTCAGAAAAAAACCAACCTGACATTGAAGAAATGACCATAATGTTCCACAGCTGAGTTTCATAAGCAAAGCAAGCTTCTCATTAGTTGGTTTCACTTAATCAACTATCAGAACATATTCTTCCATCCTCGTTTCATCATATAGCATGTCAAGTAATCGGTAAATCTCTTCTGAATCAATGTGTGAAGAGTCAGCAGCATGAAACTCATGAACTTGACTATCCATCTCAATCCAGCTAAAGCCAGGAACCTTTGAGACACCTTTTTGCCTCATCAGCAATCTCATCCTAGCGGAATCATCCCACCTCTTTGAATTTGCATATATCTTTGATGAAATTATATAGTTCCAAGAGTTTGAAGGCTCCATCTTCAGAAGAAGGTTCATAACCCGTTCACCAACATCTACATTCCTTACTTTCTGACAAGCCCCAAGCAATGCACCCAATGCAATTTCATCTGGTTCTGCAGGCATCCTCTCAATTAAATCCCAAGCGTCATATACCAATCCAGCACGTGATAAAAGATCCACCATGCAAGTATAATGCTCAATCTTTGGGACCAATCCAAAAGATGAGCTCATCAAATCAAACAATCGACGGCCTTCATTGACCATACCTGCATGCACACATGCAGAGAGTATTCCTACAAATGTTATCTCATCAGGTCGGCAAGCCCCATCATTTGACATGCGCTTAAATAGTGATAAGGCCTCTTGAGCTCGTCCATGGAAAGCAAGAGCAGAAATCATGGCATTCCACGAGACCTCATTTTTCTGCTGCATGTTTTCAAAAACTTCAAATGCATGATCCACACTCCCGCACTTAGCATACATGTCAACCAAAGCAGTAGAAACATAAATATCATTTTGCAGGCCTCTTTCTGATGCATATGCATCTATGCACTTTCCGAAATCAAGGGCCCCAATAGAAGCACATGCAGAGAGAACTGTGCTCAATGTGATTTTGTTAGCATAAACCCCTGCCTCTTTCATACAGCTGAATAACGAAATTGCTTCATGAGACTGTCCATTTTGAGCATATCTGTTGATATTAAAATGAGTTAGTAAGTTCTCGTTCTTTTGTAATCTTCAATTAGTAAGATCAAACCATTATTTCCCACTAAATGACTCAAATAAACACACGAATAAGGTGAGCACGGCCACTACAATGAAATTAGTACAAAGAACCAGTCATTTGGTTGTTTAACATTCGTAATAGCATTATAGCATATGTGAAATAATGAGCTAAAAAGAGAAATTACTCCATGAATACAGCAGAATGTATGCTGAATATAATGCATCTACGCGAAACATGTCCACTAGTAATATTTAGACTCTATCAACCAGTGAAAAATGCTTAAGACAGTTTGCTCGGTTGAGGTGCGAAGTAATGCATTTATCACAGGTTTGTCAAACCAATTCAAATCAGCATGTTTGAGTTCAAAATCTCATAAGTTGAGTATTGGATTTTTTTCTGCAGCAATGCCACTTCTATATTAGGATAGACTCTCCAATCCCCATGAAAATCTATAGCATTTCGATTGAAGGTAATGAATTTTCTCACGAGTAAACGAAGCAATAAAATTAACCAAATTTGGATGTCAATCCAGACCACACATCACAACTGCAACAGTGAAAATAAAGGACACTTCAATCTAAATGAAGAATGCAAAAAAAAATGAAAGAAGAAAATCCCTTAAAAGACTTGCCCTGTTATCAAAGCATTCCAGGTCACGACATCTTTCTTTCTCATTCCATCAAAAATCCTCCTGGCCGACACCAAATCCCCACACTTTCCATACATACCAATCAAAGCAGACCCAACAAAATTACTCACTGCCATCTCATTTTCCAAAACATACCCTTCAACCCACCTACCCAAGCCCAAATCACCCAAATCCCCGCATGCCACAAGAATGCTGACCACACTCATTTCGTCTGGCGCAAACCCCTCCTTCCTCATCCTCGCAAACAACTCAATAGCATCTCCAGCAAACCCCATTCTAGAGTACCCAGAAATCATCGAGTTCCAAGACACCAAATCCTTGTCACTAATTTCATCAAACACCTTGCGTGCAAAACCCAACTCCCCATTCCTGGCATACATTGTTACCAATGAATGCCTCACGTGGCAATCCACACCCAACCCACTTCTCAAAACCATCCCATGAGCCAATCTACCATGTTGGATCTCCAAAAGATTCGCACAAGAGATGAACACAAATGGGTAGGTAAAGTTATTCGGCATCAACCCTAAAGACTTCATTTTGTAATAGAATTTTAATGCAAGATCGAATCTTTGCCAAGTATTCGTCAAGCCACGGATCATGATGTTGAAAGAATAGTCATTGGGGTAGGGTAACTGGCAGAACAAAAGAGAGGAGTAATCAAAGTCTTTGAGGATTATGAGTTTGCAGAGGAGGAAATTGAATTTGTTAGGGAGGGAATGAATGAGCAATTGGGTGTGGATTTGTTGCAATGATTTTGTGGAAACACATTGCTTAATGAGAGATAAGAGTTTGTCTATTGGAGATTGTTGGTGGGATGGGTTGGGATGAAGGTGGTTAGTAGTTTTTTGAATGGTGAGATGGCGGGAAAGGATTTTCGTTGTGTGCATTGTGATGACGTGTACTTGGGGTTTGGTAATGTTTTCCCACGAAATTAGTAGGAAGATAATTGATAGGGGGAGCCAGCACCGTCGAAAAACTGCGACAAGCATGACTTTTCTTAGGGCATCTTCAACCCTAAACTCTTTCATACTCTTTCAGACTCTGCCACGTCAGCATTCCACTATCTCATACTCTTCTTCAGATTTT
>JAOWAN010081302.1:0-10473 GCA_028566635.1 Lobelia cardinalis
GAAAGTTGGATTGTATTGATCATGATGCATTTGTAACTTAATTCTTAAAAATTGTGCCCAAAAAAAAAAAAAAAAAAAAAAAAAAACTAATGAACATTTGTGCCTGACCAATCTTATTCAGTCCTGGGATCGGGTTTTAGTGCAAACAAGGCACCGTGAGCCACACCTCCAATCCGTTTTGGAAGTCCTTTCGGAAATGAAATGTGAACATCTAATGTAAGTTTCACATCAATTGTAACATACATTTGTTTCATTTTAGGGGATAGAAATACAGAATACATAACATACCATCCATGGTAGATATTCTGTCCCCTAAACTGGAACAAATGATCAAGGACCAATCTGATAAAAATGCATGTTGACCCTAAAGGACAGAGCATCTAATAGTGAAGCAAAACGGTAGAACTGCTTCTTCAGTCAACACATTTGGCCCACAAAAGAAATCCAACCACCACTCCCCCTCACAAAAAAAAAAAAAAAAAAAGTAGTTCTGTAAGTCGTTAAAAACTCCTCCATATAACTTTTCAGGAATGCATCATTGCTACTTTGAAAACTTTATCAGCTTGTGAACCAAACATAGTTTATTGTTTATAAGTGTTGAATTGGCAGCTTAGCATTCAAATATGAAAAGAGGATATGTACCAATGCATAACAAGCGGCCCTCCCCACGACAAGTAACGCACTTGGTTGTAGCACTCCCCTTATTGGCTTGACCACCCTGTTTGTTCTTGCTGATAAGCCTCGAGGAATCTTCCCACCGGTTTTCTCCAAGAAGAAAGACTCGATGATCATTAGCTTCAACTTCAGCAATGCCTTCTTCGTTGACTATTCTCCGCTGGATCTCTGAGGCTTCTTCTACTACAAAGGCAAAAGCAACTCCATTTGTATCATCCTGAATAAGAAACAGAACCCAACTAATTATGAATTCAAACAAAACAAAACAAGCAAGAAGAATAAAACTCTCAATATTCCACAATCTATAGTATATAAACTAATGGTTTACTATTCATTGAAAGAGACACTGTGAATAGTAAATTTTTCAATTTTCAAAAAAACCCACCCCATCCCTACTACCCCACTTAAAATTTATTTTAAATACTTTTATATATTTAATTAAATTATTACTTTTAATTTTTAATTATAAATAATATATTATTTAATTCTAAATAATTTAATTATTTATTTTTTGACTCCGTGCCCTCACACACTAGTTACCAATAAGCTTCAATAAGTGATTACTCAATGCAATCTAGTAGAGTAAAATGCAAAGCCCATGTTATGACAGGCATTGTCGTCTAGCGCATGATTTATTTTAGCCATCATTTGATACTTGCTCCTTCCCAAAATAGTGTCCTAGTTTGAATTACACAGATTTAGGAGAGTAATTGACTAATCAAATGTGTGGACGAAAAGAGTTTAATAGTGGGTCCAAGAGGAATGTGTGGTCCAAACTCTTTTATTTAATTTCAAAAGGAGAAAGTGGGCATTTACTTTGGAACATCTTTAAAATGGAATAGTCGACATTTAAATTGGAACAGAGGGAGTATTTTATAATAAGCAATATACTTGTAGTATGGAGAATTCTACGTAATTCCCACGATAATCACCCTGTAGGCTCCACAAACACCCAATACTCAGCATTCATCACCCTCAAGAAATGATTTCTCTAGCACAAAGATTGTACACGGAAACCCATTCTATTGTCCTCCCTCACAGAAAGAACCATCAGAACCTGCAACGAACTAAAATGTCCTGGAGTTGGTATTTACAGATAGGCGTTGTATCGTATGTATCGGCATATCATAAGACATGTATCGAGATACAGTTGATTCATAAGATTTATATATTACTTTAGATTCACCCTGTAGATACGTATCGATAGACCTATGTGTCGTGAATCGTATTGTATATTGTATTGCGCATTATAAGCTATTAACAACTATGCTCAAGAGGTTAGAAGTATTCTAGCAATTCAGATGAAAAAAGCAATAGCAAGCAGTCACTTCTAGGTTGCAGGAGAATGAATGGGAGTATCCTTATTGGGATTGGTTAGTCGTACTTATTGCTATCCCTGTCTCTTTAACAAGATTGGTTTGCTTATAGATGAATCACAAACGAACACGATATTCAAATTATGCTTAGGAAGAAGAGTGAGATTGCATCAATAAATAAGCTCTGTCGACCTTCCATTATTGTCTTTTCCATAGAAGAGGACCAGCCACCAATCTCTTCAGACTGGCAAAACCCGCAAAACTACACATTCCCTAAATTACATGCCACCTTTTCGTCATTCTGATTGATAGATTCCAGGATAGGGAACAATGCAATAAACATTTGCCGCCACTACTATTTTAGGATTCTGTCTGCTATATTTTTACTAAAAAGGGTGTCGATACTCGATCGTGATCTCAAATTTATCTTTATTGATTTACAAATCTGCTTTAAGAAGTTATGAGTTCCAAAATGACATGCAGAGAAAATAATAATTTACAAAAGGGGGAATACCTTAGCAATTTCATCAATTCCCTTGGCATTAGCATTTCGAAGGAGATCAGCAGCGCCACCCTTTCCTTCCACATATAATAATTCAAGAAGTTCTGGTGTCATAATTCCATTTTCAACGGCACCAAGTGAGGCCTGCCAAGCGAGATGATTAAAGTAAATCACGATTCAGGAGAGAAATTTTTGGCAAATGAGGCATTGTTCAGGTCATCTTCAAGATTGGGTCCTCCATATGAAAATATCAAATTTACATCGCATCTGTCAATCCAATGCTAATTCACAGCTAACTGTGCAAAAGAATATCTTGACAACTTACTTGCCAAGTTTTTACAGCTCTCTCAGTCCCACTTGCGAAACTAGCATATTCTATATCTTCCTCACCAGAATAAAATCCCAGCTTTTGCAATGCATCCTATGAACAACGTAAAACTGATTAGTTGATGAATCAAAAAGCAAATACAGATGGCAAACACATCCAAAAGAAAAGTAAGGAATCCATCAAATTTCGAATCGACCAGAGGTCATTACATAATTCGGTAAGGTTTAATCAGCAGTGTGAAGTATAATCACTTTACCATAGTGACTAGAGATTACATGTATTGGAAGGTTACAACATGAACTCACGCTGTGTCCTCGCCTGCTTTAAAGCAAATACCAGACATGCACTTCAATCTTACTGACCTATAATATTAAGAGAAGGGACCACTTAGTTTATAAATTCAATGGTCAATTTCAGCCAACATTTTCCCAGTTCGTTGCAGTCATCTTCTGCTAACCAGAATCGTAAGCTGTGACTCTGATTCTCAGTTATTTCACAATTAAACTCAAGCTGCAGGCAAATAGTGATTCAAAAGAGATTATACTTGTGAAGATCAACTCGTTACAAGATTTGGGAGAGCTAATACTGTTAACTGATAGGAACAAATTATCCAGAGAACATTGCTCCAAACACAACTCCTAGGGCATCCGAAACTGATCTAGAGTCTAGACTCAAAGAAAATACCAAATTTAAGTACAAGAAAAAGCATATGAAAATTGCCTTCTCTGTATTGTTACAAGTTTATCGGAAGTCCCCAAAGGGACAAACATATAACATATCAAATTTGCCTTTTCCTCTTATTTGGGAAAGGATCTCTTTTCAGGCTTCTCTTTGGATGCAGAGCCGGAGAGCTTTCCACAGATTGCCAATTTCAGGCTTGGCAAGGAGTTGGCGAGCAGCTATGAGTAACTCCCTCCGTCCCACTTTAAAAGTTACACTTTAATTCGGTATGGAAGGGTTTGAAAACATGTAAATTATCCTCAATATGAGGCCCACATTTATTCTTTCAAAAAGGAAAGGGGGGGGGGGTCATTTTATTAAATGGAATGACTTTTAAAGGAAATAAATGTTACTCTTCAAGTGGGACAACCTAGAAAGGAAGTGTAACTCTTCAATTGGGACAACCTAAAAAGTAAATGTTACTCTTCAATTGGGACAGGGGGATAGTTTGTTTTGGTTTTGGCCCCGTTCAGTTTTTTCTCATAGGTTTTTTGTTTTGGAAATGCATCTTTTTATGCCCTGATTCCTGGTCCACCTCTTGTACTGTCTTTCTAACAAAATTTCTTCTTTTATCAAATGTAAACAAAATGGAGTGCAATCATGGAAATATATCAAGACAAATTATAAATGTGTATGCTTGCTAAGTTTTAAGCTGGCACTGGATACCTAAATGATCATCTACCTTAATACAGACATAAGACCAGCTGCACAAGGATGTACGAGTCCAAGCATGGCACATCTAAAGGACATTAAATTCTAAGGAAAAATCACCAGAGATAGGTTGGAAAAATACAACGTAGACCAGTAAGTGTTCCAGTTGAGAAGCGTAATATACTAACGTCAATGGAAATCTTAGAGGTAAGTGGAAACCAAAACTGGCTGGGAAAATGGAGATGATTAAAAAGAATACTCATGGCTGTGGTTAACCTTAGGAATATGCTTTCAGTATTGTAGAGCTGAAGAATAATGGGTTCTGATGTAGGAAGGATGGGGGTAACTTGAATCCAATCTGCAACAAAAGGGATAAATGCTAGGTTCCCTCTGGATGCCCTGAAACGGGGTCAAATGTCAGCTAAACAAGTACTGTAGGTCAGTAAAGGAAAATTAATTCACTCATCCAAACCTCAGTGCCTTATTTAGAGGAGAATAGATCAACTAAGAACACACAGACGGAATGATATATTACTATGGACTATTTTCTTATTTTTATTTTTGGATAAAAGAAGAATATCATTAATAGAGAAGAGATTACAAACAAAGCAGAGAAGAAGTCCGCCAAAAAGCCAACGCAAATTACTATATAGCAGCTTTCCAATCTCTAGATAAATCTCCCAAAGAGAAACGTGGAAAGCGCCAAAACTCTTAGCCCAAAATAGAAGCTTGCACCGTGATCTTCTCCCACAAAGGGGATCAGGCTCCAACAAGAAACAACATGACCATTATCAAACAAGGAAATATTTACGAGAACCAAGTTCCCAAGCCCTAACCCCTCCTCCTCCTTAGACCTGTAAACCATATTCCAAGCCACCAAATGATCCTTACTCCCCTCTCCAGTCCCACACCACAAAAACCAGCGCATGATCCCTTCAATGCGCTCTGCAGCCCCTTAAGTTGCTTGAACAAAGATAAATGATTGACGGGAATACTAGACAAACAAGACTCAATGAGAGTAGCGAAATACGCACCCTTCCACCCATCTAATCGCCCGGATACTTTGTCAATAACCGAATCCCAAAACCTAGTCGCCTTACGATTCCTACCAAACAGAAATCCAAGGTAGGTAAAAGGACGGCTCGAAAAGAGTAGCATACGAACTTAAAACCGAAGGTTCAATATTTATACCGGCTCCGCCACTCTTGGTTAAATTGCATCTGGAATAGTTGAAGGACAGTGAGGACATTCGCAAATCTACCGTGCGCCCCTCAAGAAAAAAAAGAGTATGGTATTATGGCATATTAAAGGTGAGAGACAAATAGTTGAAGAAAAGCGAGGACATTCGTAAATCTACCATGCCCCTCCGACAAAAAAAGTATGGTATTATCGGCATATTGAAGGTGAGAGACCTTCATGCCGCTATTCCCTACCCAATAACCTGCTAAAACGCCCATTGCTTCACTCCTCGAGAGCAACTTGCAAAGAACATCCACGACTAATGTGAAAAGAAAATGAGACATCGGATCCCCTTGACTAAGGCCTCTAGCAAAACTATTCCTTAGGCTCGCCATTAACCATAATAGAGAAAGACAACCACAAATCCATCTACGCCATCTAGAACCGAAACCTTTCATATCGATCACTAGATCAAGAAAAAGCCAAGTGACCTGATCATATGTCTTCTCAAAGTCCAACCGAAGAATTAACCCTTTTCTGCCCCTTTTCCTAAGATCATCTACAGCCTTATTAGCCACTAAAGCAGCTTCAATCAAGACCCTTAACGAATGCACATTAAGATTCAGATATGGTATCCCCCCAAAACCATACTGTCTGCAAGAAAGCACCTTGGAGCATCTGCAAGGGGGGGGGGGGAGGCAAAATGAAGAGGCATTTCCTTCGTTTGCCTCCCCATAAAGTGTTATTTACCCTCTTGAATTATAACCAACTCCAATGGTGAGAAGAAAAATTAAAAAGGCAAATATGAGAAGACATTTTTGTATATTCTAAGGGTGGGACGTATATTAGAAAAGGTAAAAAATTACTATTATTTATTATTTAACATTGATACACATTTATACTTTTATGAACGATTAAAGTTTTAAGTTATATAATTTAGTTTTATTTGAACCTTAATTTATTCAATTAAAATATTAAATTAAATTATAAATGTTTGACTATAAATATTATTATTGAAAAGAACTAAATTAAAATAACTAGATTTAACAAACAAACAAATCATAACAAAAAAAAACATAGATTTAATAATGTATAATGTTAAAGATATCCAAACAATAATATTGAAAAAAAAAAGAAGGAATGCAAGTATATTAAACGTGTGAAAACCCACCACTAAAACTCATCCTTTCCTCAAATCATTTAATCAACACTGACTCCCTCTTCTTTTGAACTCATCCCTTCCCCAAATTCCACTTTCAACAGCCAAGCCACTGCAAATCCACACCAAAACTCTCCCTCTCAATCTCTTAACTAAATCTCTAAGTCTCTAAATCTAAACCAAATCCCTCAATCTCTCATCAAAATCCCTAAACTTTTCAATAAAATCCCTAAATCATTTCCATATACAGAATCACATAAAAATGGTCGGATCGGCCTCGAGCAACGACGAGCGGCGGTCAAAAGCAGTTAACGGCCGATCGAGAGGTGAAAAAGGTAGAGATTTTGGTGATGAACAAATATCAGTGAAGGTTTATGTCTTGATAGTGCTCCTGGGATTGATGGGTTTACAGATCATTTTTACCAAGGCTGTTAGGATACTATTAAAGGGGATCTTCATGTTGCAATGGGTGATTTCTTCAGAGATGCAGCATTCCCTATTGGGATGTCATCTACATATGTGGTTCTTATTCCCAAGATCAAGAACCCATCTCTATCAGATCTTAGACCTATCAGTTTATTATGTAACTTTTCTTGTAAAATTATTTCTAAGATCATTGCTAACAGATTATCTTCTTATTGACCAAACTCTCTAATTTTCTTAAGTCCATCCCAAAACTCTACTAAGCTTAAGATCAACTGTGCTTAAATGATCGCATTTGTTTAGCTTAGTTTATAATACAATATCTGGTAATATCTTAATAGATCTCTCTATTATATTTGCTATATATTCTAATCATGCAGGTCCAGCCTTAAGCTAAGAGCTGATAGCTTTAAAGCTATCACAAGCTCTAGCTAGCTAAAACTTTTAGAAAGCTCGTTAGATAGCTACAGATATGGTTATCCATATCATCAGTAGCTTTATTAAAAATCAAAGCTACGATGCAAATTTGAATGACATAATAGTCTCTAAGTTTATATGCTATATTTAATTGTGAATTTTGAGATATCATTTATTGTTAGCCCAAAATGGTTAAAAATCGTTATGATCAATCCAAAACTTAAGCTAATAGACATTCTATTTGCAGCATATGTAGCACCTATTTGATAAGGACAAAGAGATCAAAACCCAAGACTACCATAGGCTCACTATCCTATCACTTCAAGACAAAGAAGATATTTATCGCTCATGCCACACTATTCAAAAAGTCAAGCCTTGAAGAGAAAGCAACAATCCAATGGACAAATCCTTCTCTCCTATTATGAAGATCTTTTGAAGAAGGAAGTGTGTTCTCGCTGGGTATCTGCCTATACATAGAGAAGAAAAGAGAGATACCATTCAAGAGAACCATTTAAAGCTCTTGCACCCTTTGAAACTTACATTCTCCTCAGAGCTTTAAATATTTACCAATACACTGTACCCAATCATTTTGAGTGCCTCCCATTGTAATACCTTTGAGGCACATTGGTTGTCCGAGCACACCGAGTGAAATTAATTCTAGAGAGAGAACATCCTCACTCAAACCAACCACCAAAATTATAAGATAGGCACGATGACCTGTACGCGATCCATTAGTGATCACTAGACACTCGCTTAAGCTTAAAATGTTGAGCTAAGGAGTTTTTGTAATAGCTTAGTATCATTAATATAGTACACGTCACAAATCCTAGCCTAATCCACTAAGTAGTGGAGTAAGAGTTGTTTAACACTTCGAACCACTATATATTCTTGTGTGCTTTACAGTTTTCTTTAAAAGCTTTAGTTTGTTTTCTGAGCTTACACCAAAGCTTTGCTTGCTGTAGCTTACTGCTGTGTCACCGGTTGACTCAGAAGCTTAAGTTTAGCTGAAAGCTTCTATCTCACTAAGCTTTACATTGCTTAAAGAATATATACTCAAAGAGTCTCTGCTTAAATCATAAGCAAGAGAAACTTGAGTAGTTAAGACTTCAGTTGGATCAATTCCGCAGCAGCTTTGGAATCAAAGCTAGCTTATCCACTCACAGAAGTTTTGAATATAGCTTAAAATTTTTAAAGTTTTAAATAAGCTATTCAAACCCTCCCCCCCCCCCAATCCCCTTTCGCTTATTTCTTTCCAGTGGGACTATCACTTCTCTTCTTCATAAGTTGATCTCTTCATAACAATATGGCTTTGTGAAGGGAATGAGTATCAAGGAGAATGTGGCAATTGCTCAGGAATTGATTCAACATTTAGACAGGAAAGTAAGGGGTGGCAATTGATTCTCAAGCTGAACATGTCCAAAGCATATGATAGATTGGAATGAGATTTTTTGTTGAGAACTCTTCAAGCAATGGGCTTCTCCAATGGGGTCAGTCAGCTTATTTTGAGGACTCTCAATAACATCCACTACTCTATCAAGATTAATGGGGAATCTTTTGACTTCTTTAAATCCTCTAGGGTGTCAGGGTGATCCTCTATCCCCTCTTCTCTTTATCTTGGCTCAGGAGGTCCTCTCTTTCAATCTGAATAAAGCCATGAGGAATGGGGACATAGGTCATTATTATCGGGGCAGGAATAGCATGACTATCTCTCATTTATTTTATGCAGCTGACAACTTACTATTTTGCAATGGGAGCGGGCAATCCCTTCTAGCTTTGAAGGATATTCTTTGCAGATATGAACTCTCTTCTGGCCAGCTCATAAACCTTCAAAAAAGTGCCTTCTATGTCTCTCAAAGGAGCTCTCCTAGATATATCAGCATGCACAAGTCAATTTTTGGTATGGTTCAAGGATCTCTTCCTATGAAGTACCTAGGCATCCCTCTTTTCAAAGGAAGAGTCGAGAGAATATATTTTGAGGAGTTGGAACAGAAAATTATCAACAGAATTCAAGGTTGGAAATCAAAGATGCTTTTCTCGAGGCAAGCTTTGCCTTTTACAAGTTGTGCTAGCTTCTATTCCGTGTATACATTGGCTACAGTTAAGCTCCCTAAGTACTTTATAAAGAGGCTAGAGAGCCATTTTGCTAATTTCCTTTGGGACAGCAAAGGAGAGAAGAGACATCACTGGATAAGTTGGTCTAAAGTGTGTAGACCAAAATAGGAGGGTGGTTTGGGTTTGAGGTCTTTGCAAGACACTAGAGAGGCTATGCAGGCAAGACTTGCTTGGTCTGTCCTTCAAAACAAATCCCTATGGGCCTCCCTTATTCATTCCAAATATTTTGTTCAGGGTCAATTCAAGACCACTCCTGCAGCCTCTCATATTTGGAAAGCCGTGTGTCCTCTTGTGCAGCTTTTGTTTAATCAATGTTCTTGGGTGGTGGGGGAAGGTTTGATCCCTTTTTGGACTGCTTCTTGGATAGGTGATCCCCTTATTGGTCCTAGACGTGTGCATGCCTCTCTCTGTCAAGGAAGCTCTTCAAGATGCCAACATCTTAGGCCTTCTAACTGATGAGCAAAGAAAAAGGATTTCTAGATTCTCTATTCAACCAGGAATAGCAGACAAAATGGTATGGAAGCATGATTCAAGTGGCAAGTTTTCTGTTTCAGGATTTTGGAAGGTCAACAGGTCTAAAGACCCAACTGTGCCTTGGGGTCTTAAGCTATGACAGCCTTGGTTACCTTCTAAGGTGTCTATCTTTATGTGTAAGCTTCTCCAGAATGCCCTCCCTGTGGATAGTAACCTTCAGTTCTTGGAAATTCCATTAGTTTCTAAGGTGTTGTTTGTTTATTTTAAGTGCTTAATGTTGAAATCTAAAAACAAGTCTGAATGTGTCTGAAAAAATAAGAGACAACATCTGAAATCTGAAAGTTGAATTAGTGAAACAGATTGGTAACTGAACTGAATGAAATGTCTTAATAGTGTCTTTTGCCCATTTTAACCCTTTAATAAAGATTGTTTGATTTTTATAAGTACCAAATATCGATATTAGCATATTCTCATTTGAAATAAAATAATTATAGTTAAATATAAATTATAATAGATT
>JAOWAN010081312.1:0-10471 GCA_028566635.1 Lobelia cardinalis
TACCGTTGGGCTGTTGAAATTTTAAAACTCTTCCCGTTGCAAACGGTTAGATTTTACCCCCAAATTTTGATTATTGGATTTTGGGTGTGTAAAAATGGACCCTGAAGGTCCGGACATCAAAAATGCCCCCCCCCCCTGTTGATGCCTCCGCTGGAGCACTCTTTTTATGGTTTGGAGCATCAAAATGGCGGTTAGGCCATTTGATGCTCCATTTGATGCTTCCGTTGGAGCTGCTCTAATCAATTTTGACAGGCCTAGCCTCAGTAAGAGGGGCTTGGTATTCAGCTCCCTTCGGAGTTGAGATTCCTTCTGTTGGGCTGGGCTCAATATAGCAAGGAATTTTTTTTTTGGTGCCCCTCATAATTTGGGGCCCTGGGCCGTCGCCCAGTTCGCCCCCCTCTGGACCGGCCCTGTCTATACTAGTCCTGAAACGAATTTAAAACAGTAGATCTGAGAAAACGATATTTGATAATAGATCTGAAAAAAATAGATTAGAAAAATAGATGAAAAAGCGTAAAAAGGGAAGGGAGAGAGAATATTTAGAGAGGAGAAATTCACCTGATCGTTCGATCAAAAAATAGTGTAGTCGGTGACGGTGGTGGAAGGAGGAGGATGGAGGCGGCGGGTAGATGGTGCACAGACGAAAGTGCCAGGGATGGTGATCGGGTCGGGTATAGAGGGACGCGGTGGTGGCGCGAGGGAAGTCGCCGGCGTTGGGCAGAGAGAAATTTGTCTTGTGTTGGGGAATTTGTGAATTGGGTGGAAAAATACCCCATTTGGTCACTACCTTTGACCAGTATGCCTTTTAGTCCCTATCCTTCAAACTTACCCCATATTATCCTTGAGTGTTTTAAAAAGTACCCCGTTTGATCTCTGACTCTATTTTGACCGAGTTGACCGTCAACGTAGCAAAATATATCCTATGTGGCGCTGACGTGACGCTTATGTGGACCATAAATTTGGGAAAAAAGTAGAAAATAACATTATTACCCTTCCTTACTTTAAACAACAATTTTTAATGAAAAAATATATTCATTCTTTTTCTAAAAAAATTAAAACAAAAACAATTAAAAAATTCATAACACCAACCCCACCACCAACCTGCCGCCACAAAACCACCACCACCACCACCACCAATTTTAAACAGATTTTTGTAGGAAATCAAACGTCAATATACATCCCATCGCCTCTCGATTTACACTAGAAAAAAAAAACCCCACCTCCATTCACGCCAGTTCATCCCCATCTTTTCCTTCATCACCACCACCTCCTCCTCCTCCATACCCACACTACCACTAAACCACTAACATTACTCCCTCCGCCAACAGCAAACCACCCACCCAAATCAAACCCATCTCATTCACATAAGCATCTCATCAAACCCATCTCATTCACCATCAATTCAACTCCATTTCAGCCAAAATTCAATTGGGATGGAGCTCAAATCAAAAAATCAAGACCTCCTTCCACCCCATCATACAATTTGCCCTCCCCCAAACTTTTACAATCCCAACTATGGTCAAATTCCCATAACTACCACTACCCTTCTTCATTCAAATCGCAGGTGTGTGTGTGTGTGTGTGTATGTGTATGTGTGAGTGAGAGAGAGAGAGAGAGAGAGAGAGAGAGAGAGAGAGAGAGAGAGAGAGAGAGAGAGAGAGAGAGAGAGAGACCAGATCTGTGATAAGAAACCACCAGTCTCCCGTCACCATTTAAATCAACTGCAAAGGGGCAAATACCCATTCATGGCCACCACCATTATTGAACACCACCATCACCACCACCCCACCATCATCACGCTGTTATCACCACCCCACCCTCATCAGATCTGTGATTCGAGCACTGATCGAGCACTGATCGAGAGAAAGAGCAGAGAGAGAGAGAGAGCACAGATCGAGAGAGAGCAGATCGAGAGAGAGGGAGAGCAAATCAAGAGAGAGCAAAGATCGAGAGAGAGGGTAAGAAGACAGAAGGAGGTGGGTACCTGTCGACTCTGCTACTGCTGCTACCGGAATGAAGGGAGACGCCGCCAGCACAGATCGAGAGAGAGGGTGAGAAGAGGTGAAGGCTGAAGGGTGGGGGGAGAAGGGAGGGGGGCGGGGGGTGGACGGGGGCGGTTGGGGGGGCGAGGGAGAGGAGGTGGTGAGGGATTGAGGTTTTTTTTGTTTTTGTTTTTGTTTTTGTTTTTATTTTTATTTTTTAGTTAGGGTAAATAAATAAAATATAATAAGAAGTAATATGTTAACATTACTATTTTACCCTCCAAATATTGCCAACTCAGCATTATTTAATTACAAATTGTCAGTCAACTCGGTCAAAATTGGAGGAGGGAACAAACGGGGTACTTTTTAAAACACTCAAGGATGACATGGGGTAAGTTTGAAGGATAGGGACTAAAAGGCATACTTGGTCAAAGGTCAGGGACCAAATGGGGTATTTTCCCTGAATTGGGTCAAGTGGCCAACTTTTTATGAAAGCTTAATCCAGCCCCAATATTTTTACGAAGTTTCGAAATATATATTTATGTATTTAAAGTTTTGAAATTGATTATAATATTGCATTTTTATTTTGAAATTAAATATTTTTAATGAATTTGTTAGAAACTTAACGAATTTTAACTCACGTGACTTGATCCAACTTTTTATAAAAGATTAATTTCGTTTTAAGCCCCAATATTTTTAAGGAGCTTCGAAATATATCTTTATGTATTTAAAGTTTCAAAATGGATTATAATGTTGCATTTTTTGTTTCGAAATGAAATTTTTTTAACGGATTCGTTAAAAACTTAACGAATTTTAACTCACGTACAAACCACCTGAATTTTCTAAGGGCTTTTCTATCATTTTATCTCTATATAAAAACCGGTTTGAATTGAAATTCATCAAAATAATCCTTTATATTTATTCAAATTAATTTTAATTTTAATTAGAATTTATTATAATTAAATGTAATACATTAAAAATTAATTATAATTATAAGTTACTTAAATATTTTTAAAAGCTAATTATAAATTTAAAAAATTAATTATAATTAATATTAAATTTAAATTTAATTAATTAATTTCATAATAATAAATATCGTAAGTAATACCTTAATTAAGCAATTCCTTAATTAATTCATTCTTTAATTAAAATACTATTAATTAGCCTTAATTCATTCTTTAATTAAATTAACATTAATTAAGTTATCATTAATTCCTTAAAGAATTCCTTACCATTAATTAAACCGCCATTCTGCACACTGCACCACCAACAAACCACCGCACCTACTGAAGGCACCAAAAAGTATTGGCGACCTAGCGAGCTCTAAGAGAGGTCGAGAGTCAGGTCATATCCATCAGAGAACAAGTACTTAGGTATGGAGGGAACAACTCCATGGCTGACGACCTCTCTTGAGATCTCGCAGAGAGGTCGACCTTTATTGTCTTACTTCGCTAGATAATGGAAGGTGATCCTCCCTGGCGCGACCTTTATTAGAGCCCGCATAGCAGGCCTAATTCCTCAGAAGACCAAGCAATGCTTGCCTAGCGAGCA
This sequence comes from Lobelia cardinalis, assembly GCA_028566635.1. Taxonomy (NCBI): domain Eukaryota; kingdom Viridiplantae; phylum Streptophyta; class Magnoliopsida; order Asterales; family Campanulaceae; genus Lobelia; species Lobelia cardinalis. Next base: position 3,534 of record JAOWAN010081312.1, read on the forward strand.
GAATACCTTGGCGACCATTTTAAACCTCGCAGGGAGGTGAAACCTCATGCGAGCAGTTTGACACCTACGAGCAATCTAGCTCGAGAGTCCCTATCCTTCAACGAGAATGTCTCTTATTAATGACAGAATCTCCTCAGAAGATAGTTTTCATATATGACTCTGATTGAGTCTCCTCATACCGATCAGATTAGGATCCCGACCTTGCTTGGATTAAGTGAATTTGGAGGCGGTCAGAACTCCTCTTCCTTTAAAGATTCAGCATCCTCATAAACCTATAAATAAGGTCCTACACCTGAAGGCAGAGATACACATTATTTTTCCCTCAGAACTCTCCCGTGAATACTCTCTGATTATTCTCATACTTGAGTCTTACTCTTACGCCTGAGCTGTTTTGGTAGGGAAAACCCTACCCATTGGTGACGGTCTTTGTGTTGCAGGTCCTGTTGCTGCCTAGTTCACAGCCCTCAGCCATCGCAGTGCTCAGTGAAGATCACAGGAAAATTCATGCATCATAAGTGGTTCCGTTGCCAGAACCGTCTGTTTAATAGTCGTTTCTTTGTTCCTGACCAATTAGACTACAACAATTCAACAACACTGTGAGAGATACTACGATAGTCGTCGTCGAGGGGCAACAAGATGGAGGAGAGCTTGCCGCGAGCAACCCAGCGACCAATCTAGGCACCTCAACTCTGGACGTGAATTTGCCACCCCCATCACCTTTGACTGAAGGTGTCGAGCCAGAGCTCGCTATCATCGACTCGCCTAACCTCATCCTGGAGGCCAGAAATAGATAGGGATGTAACAATTACATTCATACTTCATTGTCTAGAGAAGTAATTAGGCGGCCGCACAGGAACATCCCTCGCTTTGGTCCTAATGAGGTAGGTCGAGAGGTCGACCCCTCGAGGTATTGGGGAATGCCTGGGTGGGTGCCTTCCCAGACACCCACTATAACGGAAGGAGGAAGTCGACAAAACAATGGCAATGAAGCCAGTCCTAGTACCATCCAGTTTCCAAGAGGAAGCAATACAGGAACCCCAGAGGAAAGATTGGCAACTTTGTTGAAGCGGAGAGAGATGCTCGCTGCAATAATCACCACCGATCAAGAGATTGAGGAATTAACTCGATCAAGAGCCATAGCCCGTCCGACACAGTCAAATAGTGGTCGACTTTGTCCACAAGACAGAATGGTTCTAGCAGGAGGCTTTCCAATCAATTCTAAAAGTGGGAATCACAGTAATTTCGAGAGTTCCTAGCGGAGTGGTGGCAATAATCGCCTTCGGGGCAGATTGAATCCTCCACAAGGTAATCCTGAAATTGAGGAAGAGGCAGACATAGACGGACGCTAGGAGAGGTCGGTGAGTAAGAGTAGAGATAGAGACCTAATTATACGAACCAACGGGCGGAGGAGGAATAACTCCCCGCCCATAAGCCAAGTATAAAATGAACTGGAAAGAGATCGCTCAGAGGCCAGAGGCCGTTCCAGGGAGCGAGGTCGCTCTCTAATGAGAAGTCCTCGCAGTGACGAAAGGAGGAGGAATATCTCTCCATCACCAGTACGTCGCAACGAGAGGAGGAATGTTTCCCGTTCACTAGCTCATCGCTGAGGAGAGAGGACGTCGCCAGAGATGGAACATGCGTTTGAAAGATTCCTCGGGAAAAGGAATGTGATCAAGGATAATCATGAGAAAGATTACAGCGACGATCAAGGGAAGATCTTCACCAATGGATAAGGGAAACTCCCCCATTGGTCAATAATTTCCCCAATAGGCTGAAGGAGTACAATGAGAAGACAAATGCCAAAGATTATATAACTAAGTTCGAGATGAGTATGATGGAGACCTCTTCCAAGAAAGCTCGCTAGTGCACCTATTTCGCGAGCACCATGACAGATAAAGCCACTATTTGGCTCAATACCCTCAAAATGGAAAGTATTGATTCTTGGGCGGACTTCAAAAAGAAATTCCTCACAGAGTTCGCTGTTGCAGGAACCATGAAGAAAGATGAGTTGGCCTTGTTTGAACTCAAACAATGCGAGAGGAAACCTCTCTCGGATTATCTTAAGCGGTTCAAAGAGAGCCTCGATGAGATCACTGGCATGGAGGAAAAATCCATTATTTGGTGCTTTATCGGAAGTCTTCAGCCTGGACCCCTAAAAATAGAATTCAAAGTGAGGGTCCCAAACTCCAAAACTGAGATGATGGTGATCGCTGAGAAAATTGCAGCAGCAGAAGGTCGCACCAATGACAGAGATTGAGGAGGTCACGGTTACTAGTCCAAAAGATACAGGCGCAACAATAGCAGCGACGAGGACAGAAAAGACTCGAAAAAAATACAAATATCGCAATGATCGCGCCGATGTAATTTGAGCGAAGCATGACAAGGGGGCGAAAAAGATGGTCGCAAGGAGCCCAGAAAAGAGTTCTTCACTGAGCTCACACATTCTCACAAGTATATTATGAATGTATTAATGCGAGAAAATCGCTTGAATGCCCAACTCCCCTGAATCCAGAGAAAGCCCAATACATGAATCGGACAAACATTGTGCCTATCGCAATGATGTAGGTCATGAAACTGAGCTTTGCAAGCAATTGAAGCGAGTAATCTAAAGGCTAATCAATGGAGGATCATTGGATGAATTCAACAAAGGTGACAATAATCGTCGCGAGGACAACAATGGGCGACGAGATAACAACCAGGACGACCGTTAGAATAATCGACGTCAGAATGTGGTCAACACCATCACTGAAAGTGGGGTAAGCGTTCAAAAAGTTAAATCAAAAATATTTTCCTTGTTGCATAACGTCTTTGTTTGTGGAGAGCAGTTAGATATTATAGATAGCATTGAGTTCAAGAATGCTGAGCTCGCAAGCAATGCAGCCCGTGACCAACCCCTTATTTTTATGCATGCTTCAAAGCTCTTGGCCTAGATGAGAGGAAATTAATCTCGTCGAACTTGAGCTTGAAAGGGTTCATCAACCATCATATTAATGCAATGAGAACCATTGAGCTTGAAGTTGTGCTAGGAGGAAAGACGATTGAGCGAGTAGAAATTGTGAAGTTCATGATCGACAATCCCTCGCCCTATAACATCATCTTAGGGACTCTTTCCCAGAGCACCTTTGGCCTTGTGATTTATGTTGCCGGCCAAAGGGTTAAATTTATGATAGAAAGTGGAGTTAGCTGCGTAATAAGCAACCCAAGGTGTTATTATGATCACATTATTGAGGAAAAGAAGACCTCGAAATAGATCATAACCACCCCAACTAAAGAGTATGAGCTGACTGAAAAAAAAAAATCGAGGAAGCACTCGTCAAGCAGCCATACTCTGGAACCTGAAGAAAGCGATAAGGGGAAAAGCTCCAAAAGTTCCTCTTTCATGGGTTGCATTTATGCGAGCATGGAGTTAGATGAGGTTGAGGTCGAAATAAGCGACCAGGCTATGGACATCGACATTTTGGACGAGAATATCGACCAAGTGTTGACTGTCAATGAAACTTCTACAGCGACCTCTGAGGTTCCAAAAATAGATAGCTTGGAAGTCAAAGAAGCGACTGAAATAGTGGCCCTTGAAAAAATAGAAGACATGGTCATCAACCCTGACCATCCAGAACAAAAGATAAAGGTTGGCCGAAACATTTCGGCCAAAGAGCGCGAAGAAATCATCGAAGCAGCCAAGGATAATCTGGATGTGTTCGCTTGGAAGATGGAAGACATGGAGGGGATCAGCGAGGAAGTAGCTGAACATCGCCTCAGCATCATACCAGGATTTAAACCAATCCGCCAGAAAGCTCGCGTTTACTCTGGTGAGAAAGAGCTCGCCATTAGCGAAGAAGTAGACAAATTACTTAGGGCAGGCATTATCCAGGAAGTTGATTATGCGACCTGGTTTGCCAACGTTGTAATGGTTTTGAAAGCTAATAAAAAGTGGAGTATACATGTTGATTATACCGATCTTAACAAAGCCTGTCAAAAAGACAGTTATCCCCTCCCTCGCATAGATAAATTGGTTGATGCCATATCTGGTCACAAAATCCTAAGTTTTATAGATGCATACTCTGGATACCACCAGATAAAAATGCACCCAGCTGATCGCATCCACACTGGATTTCGAGCAGCCGGAAGCATCTATTGTTAGCGCATGATGCCCTTTGGCTTGAAGAATGCAGGAGTGACCTATCAGAGAATGGTCAACAAAGTTTTTAGCAACCAGATAGGAAGGAATGTAGAAGCATATAACGATGACATGGTCATCAAGACTAAGGTGAGGAATCATGTGGTCGATTTGCTCGAAACCTTCGGGAATTTGAAAGAATCACATGAAACTGAACCCTAGAAAATGTGCCTTTGGGGGTAACAAGTGGCAAATTTCTTGGCTTCATGGTGAGCGAGAGAGGAATCGAGGCCAACCCAGAGAAGATTCAGGCTTTGATAGATATGCAGCCTCCTAAAAACATCACAGAAGTCCAACAGCTCTTAGCAGATTCATCTCAAGGTCAGCTGAGAAATGCCTTCCATTCTTTAGGGCTCTTAAAGGAGGAAAGAACTTCAGGTGGACAGAGGCATGTGACCATGCATTCTAACAACTTGAGGAATACTTGGGTCGACCACCTCTGCTCACCTCACCTAAGCCAGACGATGTACTATTTACATACCTCGCGGCTTCAGATCTAGCGGTCGCTGTTGTGCTCATCAGAGAAGAAGATCAGAAACAGCGACCTATTTATTATGTTTCACATGCTTTGAACGATGTAGAGACAAGATACTTGGATGCAGAGAAAATAGCTCTCGTCCTAGTCATCGCGGCTCGAAGTCTACGAGCATATTTTATGGCTCACTTCGTCGTGGTTTACACCAACTTCCAAATGAAGAAGTTCTTATTTTGACCAGATGTTTCTGGTCGCATGCTCAAATGGTCGATTAAGATGACTGAGTTTGACATCAGCTATCAACTAAGGAAAGTCATTAAGGGCCAAGCACTGGCAGATTTCCTGGCCGAGTTATCATTTTTCGGCACTGTAGAAAATGAGCTCGCGCCTATGAAAATTGACGATCCTGTCAAGGAGCGACCATCCACGTACTGGACAATGTACATAGATGGCTCTTTAAGTGTGGCCATTAGGGGTGCTGGATTACTCTTTCTATCACCTTTCGAGCAGGATAAAATTGAAAAGGCCATTAGATTCAAATTCCCCGCATCCAACAATCAAGCAGAATACGAAGCTTTGGTCGCATGACTAGACCTCGCCCTTTCCATTAGGATGCAGGACATTGTCATCTTCTGCGATTTTCAACTCGTCGTGAAGCAAATTGGGGGAGAATACAATATACTTTATCCAGTGCTGACCAAGTATGCTGAAATGGCTAAGAGTTTGCTCGCCAAATTCAGATACTGGGAATTGATCCAGATTGATCGATCAAATAATATGAGAGTAGATGAGCTATCAAAATTAGCTTCAGACGAGTTTGACAAACAGAAACTCTCTATCATCATGGAATTCTTAGAACGACCTTCCCTTGAAAGGGTCGAAATAATGGTAATAGATAAGCAGCAAAAAAAGGACTGGGTCGACCTTATGATGGATTATATTAAAAGGGATATTTTGCCTTCAGATCCTAGGAAGCCCTGTTATTCAAGAAAAGATCTCCTCGCTTCACGGTAGTGGGAGGAATACTCTATAGGCGATCATTCACCAACCCACTGCTGAGATGCATACCACTAAGGCAAACACTTCAAGTTCTACATTAGGTTCAGAAACGAGTATGCGAGGGACATCGAGGAGCTCGCACCTTAGCTGACAAGATAATATCAAGTGGGTCTTACTGGCCTAGTCTAAGAGCAGAGGCCATAGAATACAACAAAAGGTGCGACCAGTGTTAGAGGTATGGCAACGTTCCCAGACTGCCCGCAACTCCTTAGACTCCAATCGTAGCAACATGGCCCTTTGACATGTGGGGGTTGAACTCAATTGGAGGACTAACCAATGCGCGAGGAGGCAGCGACCATTTACTGGTAGCAGTTGATTATTTCTCCAAGTGGTTTGAGGCCATGCCCCTAAAAAATGTGAATAAAGCCGCGACAATGAGATTCGTCCGTGACCACGTTTGGTGTCGATTTGGACTCCCTGTGAGAACCCCGTTCTCGCGCCCTCGAGGATTGAATGTGATCGATCAAGTCTAGAATGACCGATGTCATCGGGTATTTGCTCATGAGAAAAGTTAAATGCCCGTGTGTTGGGCTTCCCTTTAGTGATCATTCATTTATTGAGAAAATGAGAGTTACCACCTTCATTTCGTTTTAGGCTTCAGAAGCACTAGCCTTTGGGTTTTGAAGAGATTCTTAGGTTTGGGGGCTAAGTTACGAATTGGGAAGAAACAAATCACCCAATATGCCCTAATCAAATGTCTCTAAATGGTGTTCTAGCATGCAATAGTCTCTTAGGGTTAGTCAAGGTTGGTCAACGGTTGGTCAATACTTCAAGAAATTGCCATGGTGGTCAACATCATGGTGGTCAACATGATGGGTAGTCCCAAGGGGTCTTTCTTAGGAGGGAAGCAAGGAGAAGATAGATTGAGGCTTCAAGATTCCATCATCTTCTTTTAATTAGATTCAATGGATTGAAATGGATTAATGCTATGTGTATGGTGATTTGGAAGTTTTGATTGGGTGATTCCTCTTTAGAATAGAGACTAGAGGATCAGGATTTGGTGAGAATTGAAGGGATTTTGATTTCAATCTCTCATGGCTCTCTCTCTCTCTCTCTCTCTATTTTGCCAAGAGGCATGATAAGTGTATTTTATACACTTATTTAGGACTCTTTTCCATACTTGAATGAGTTGGTTTCGAGCATTTTATTGTGTTTTGATATGTGTTTTCAGTGTTTTGGTAAGTGCAGGGGCCTAGGAGTAATTCTGTTGAACATTCAAAGCGCAGGGGC